>JAPYZK010009692.1:0-24976 GCA_030522785.1 Platygaster equestris | reverse complement strand
AAAAAGTCAAATTTTAATAATTTAATGGGATATTGATTATATTCATATTATTCAACTTTTCATATTAATTGAATTTCGACCGAAATGCTCAGAAATGACTTGCTGACGGTTGTCTAATTTTCTGAATAATTAACAAGTTCCGAAACTCAGATTACCGATTTTAAAAAGCCACGAAAATCAACAAGTGCGCGCCCGTCATATCTGAATATCTCTCCCGCGCAATCCCGCACTTGCTCAAATCCCCGCTCCGAGTCGCCACCCAGCCCCAAAAAACACAGTTTATTTCCCGCGCATTCCCCTCTCCTCCCTTTTCTTGTCGCCCACGCGCAAATATGGTGCCGTGTCCCCTGATGCGCGAACCCCACCGAAACCCAGCCGCAAAATCGCCAACCTGCTTTTCATCCGCCATGCTTTCACCCGCTATCCCGCGGCCCACAAAAAGCGCGCCTCCGAAAATCCCCCCTTTCACCTCGGGGGAAGGGGTAAACCTCCGGCAGAAGGGGTTCTCTTCGCCCGTTTCCGGTAAAGTCCGCTGGTGTTCGCCCATCTTCGCGTCCCCTAGTTTCTCCCGCTCGGTCCATCAGTCTGCGTGTGTGAGTGTGCGCGAACCGGTTGCGCGGCGAAGCCCTCGCGTTGTCCGGATTCTTTGTGCCATTCCTGGCATACCAAAAACAGTGCCGACTCCACGCCGACGCCGATAAACCGCGGGCCGCGATTTTCTCGTGCTTAATCCTCGCCTCCGAGAGCCCCGATCACCCGGTAAGTAACCTGGCCATCTAAATACCCGTATACGCCCCGGGTTCCTTTTTCCACGGGAACACAGAACCCCAGCTACGAAAATACGCTTCCCCATTGGTGCGAGTGAGAGGGTGAACAAGGACGGAGAACGCGTACGTAAACGCGACCTGCCGGATTCCTTCGGTACTAGATTTCTGCGCGTTATTTACTCCCGTGAGATATCAACTGGTAACCAGTCCCGTAGCCAGACATTTTTCCTGGGGGGCCAAGCAAATTTTCCTGTTGTCGAGTTTAATGTACTTTTGGAAAGTGGATGAAGGTTCAGATACAGTGAATTGCTTTTTTCTTGAGGTTTTGTTAGTAAATCAACTGAACAATATCTTTGATTTCTGGGTATAAGTTAGGGTGTCCAGATAGTACGAAGGAAAAACCAGAACATATTCCTTAACCGCCCCCCTCCCCCCTCCAACGCTTCTACCTCTTATTATTATTAATATTCTGTCGTTTTTTGAAATTGTCTAGATTTTCAAGATTCTAAAAATGTCCACAATATAAAAAACTTGAGATTTCCAAAATCTTTAAAATGTTGAAAGTTCTCATACATTGAGAGGATAATTTTTGGTAAAATTTTGAGTATTTTAAAAACTCTCATCATTTTTGAAGTTTTCAAAATTTCAGAATAGTAAACATATTTTAAATTATTGAAACTTTCAACATTCTCAAATCTTTCAAGATTCTCAAATTTTTCAGAAATTTCGAGATTAAATATATTCTAAATATTGAATGTAAAAAAATTAATATTAAATAAATTCTGAAAAATTTCAAAATAATCAAAATGTTGAAAATTCTCGAAACTTTGACAATTTTTTAAATTTCCATGATTTTCGAAATCGTTGAAATTCTCAAAAATGCGGAAATTCTGTATATTTTCGGAAATTTACAAATTTTTAAGATGATTGAAATTCTTCACGTTCACGAAATCCTTAAAATTTGCGAAATTTTGCAATAGTCAAAATATCTAAAATTTTCATAGTTTTGGAAATTCTCATAATTTTCAGAAATTCATAGTTTTCTTAATTTCAGTGAATTCAAAAAACCGTAAGATTTCCGGAATTCTCAAAAGTTTGAGAAATTCTCAAAATTTTCGATATGTTACAGTAATTGAAGTATTTGAACTCATCAAAATGTTTGAAATTATCTAAATTCTCATAATTTTCGGAAATTTCACAATTTTCTCAGTAGTCAAAGTTTCCAAAATTTCAGAATAATAAAAACATTCAAAATTCTCTAAACTTTGGAAATTCATAATATTCCCATAATCTTCAAAAGCATTAAAATTCTCAAAATTGTGGAAATTTCGAAACGTTTAGTAAATTTAAAATATTTTGATGTTCTAAAAATCCTTAGAATTTTTGAAATTCCCACAATTGGCGCGATTCCGCAGTAATCGAAATATTTGAAATTTTCGAAACATTGAAAATTCTCAAACTTCTTACAATAATTTTTGGAAATTTCATTCCATTTCATACTTACCTTAATTATCAAAATGCTCAAGATTTCAAATTTGGAGGTATATCTACAAATTCCACTTCACATAAATTTGAATTTTTTGGTTCAAAACTCGAAACATGTTTACATTTCTTAAAAGCTTCTGAAATTTTAGAAAAGAATACATCATTTAATGAATATACATACTTAATAATAAATTTTTCATGTTTCTAAGCTATAAAACTATTTGCTAAAAAAAAGCCGAAACTGGCTGAATCGCGGAATATTGGCCCCTCGGGTCCCTCCCCTGGCTGCGCGCCTGATGCGGTATTGTCATTTTTGCGCGTTCGGAAACAGCGTTGGAGAGAGAGAGGTCCGCCGCCGCCGCCGCGCGAGGGGGTAGAACGCGGGAGTGGGGGGAGTGACGCCGAGAGAGAAAACAGCGGATCGCGGCAAGTCGTATTTACCGCGCGTAACCGTCATGTTTAGTAGCGCCGACTGCCGCTTCCGGCGCTCGCGGTGTTCGTGTTTTCGATTTGTTGTTGTTGTTGTTGTTGTTTTTTTGACGCGTCGCGTGTGAATTATTGCCATACGAAGGTTTTGGAGGTTTATCGGGAACAGTTGAGTTACTGAGTGATTTGTGAGAGGTGGAATTTATACTTGGTTGCGAGTTTTTCGCCGGACGTGACACACAACACAGTGACACAGGTTTCCCCTCCCCCTCCGCGGAGAGAGGTCGAGGGTACCGGTGGATGGATACCGTGCAATATTTTTGGAGTGAGCTTTTTTTCCAGTATTTCGAGTTTTTGGTATTGACCCGGGAATATTTTGTTGAGGTTTGGTGTTAGGAGAGGAATATGCGGTTTTTTACGTTGATTTGGGAATTTTCGGGAGGGTTGTGGAATGTTGGTGATTTTTGGCGTGTTTTTATCTCATGACTGGGAATAGCGGGTACTTTTTGTAGGGTGAAATGAAGTTTGCAACAAGTGGCACAATTATTAATAGTATTCCTAGGAGAGTTCTGAAACACTTTGAAAATTTCGAACGATTTCGGGAGTTCTCGTAACTTTGACAATTTGGGGACTGTTGAAGTTTCGGATAGTTTTAATTTTGACAATTCTTATAAGTTATAAACTTGAAAAGATTCTGAAAATCTTGAAAATTACAAAATATTCGAAGAATGAAAAAAAATTCTAGAATTCTTAAAATCTCGGAATTTTTACAAAATTTCACAATTGATCAGTTTTTTGAAAATTTTTGAAATATTCTATTTCTTTTGTTCTCGAATATTTTGTAATTTCGAACAATTCCAGAATTTTTCAAAATTCGTGAGTCACATGAATTTTTGAAATTCAAAAAAATTTTTAATTCAAACTTTTTGAAACTTTGACTCAAATTTTCAAAATAACGATAATTCCTGAAATTTTTCAAGATTTTCAAACTGTTTTAGAACTCTTCTAGGTATACTACTATTATTTTCCAATGAATGAGAAGTCGAATGCAAAACTTGTCGTTCGTTGGAAAATTTTTTTTCCACTAGATGCGAAATGTACTTTGTCAACTGGTGGTTGAAAATATTTGAAAATTTATGAAAATTGAATAGGATGTTTTTCAGACAAATTATAACTTTTTGACTATTTTTCCTGATTTTTGAATTTCATTTTAAATCCCCAAAAATTTTCTCTAGTTTTTGAGAATTTCTTTGATTAAAAAAAAAAATATATCACCAATTTTTATCAGATATGTTATTGCTTAACATAGTGTATTGGATTTTTTAATCATCCTGAATAATCATGATTATAAGGATTTATAACAGATTTTTACCGCGTTTTAAAATATCACCTGCTGCTGAAAACTTTCTGAATTTTGAATTACTTTGAAAATTAGTTACAATAGGTACATTCAGAAAATATTGAAAAAAAAAAAAAAAAAAATTGCGAAAAAGCATGGAGAAAAATGTTGAAAATTTTTGTTGTACAGATTTTTAGATTTAATTTCTATCAAGCATAAAGAATGTTATAATAAATAATTATTCATCATATTATACATTGTGATTTAAGATTTAAAAAAAAGTTTAAAAAACATAGAGAAAAATGTTCAAAGTTTTATTTGTACACATTTTTAGATTTAATTTCTATCAAGCATAAAGAATGTTATAATATAAATATTTATTCATCATATTATACATTGCGATTTAAGATAAAAAATGTGATTCCGTCCTACTAATTTGAATTAACATACCTGCATTAAAAATTCTAAAATAATGCATGGAAATCAAAATTTGAGTTTTGATTCCTGTGCATTATTTCAGAACATTTCCGGAATCGTTAACTAAACAGGACCTACGATTCTCTAAAATTTTGTTTTATTGGTAAACGAAATTTAAAATTTTTTGAATGCCCTGTGTTAATTCAAATTTGTTGCATTTTCATGTGAGTTGTTGTATCTAAAATCGAAATTTCACGCAATATTCAACTATGTATCTCAAAGCTTTTCAATAATTAGCGATGTTTTTTTTATTGTTTGCAAATTTTGCAGTTGAATTAAACAATACATGTTTTACTTAAGGAGGTATTTGAGGTATTATGAAAAAAAATACCAACTTGTGCAATTTTTAATAAAATGAAAAAAAATTATTTTGCAAATTGTATAGGACAGTTTCACTTTTGATTGGACAGATATTCAAAGATGAAGTTTCGTTTTGTGTATAAATATACAAAAATGTGTATTTTATCGATAACAAAAATTAAAAATAGTAATTTTGTCTATATTATTTGTCTATCGAAAAACGTGTATACAAATAAATTGACAAAAGTATTATTTTTAATTTTATTCAAAGATGAAGTTTCGTTTTGTGTATCAATATACAAAAACGTGTATATCATCGATAAAAAAATTTGAAATCATAATTTTGTCGATATTATATGTCTATCAAAAAACGTGTATGCAAATAAATCGAAAAAATTATTATTTTTATTTTTATTCAAAGATGAAGTTTCGTTCTGTGTATCAATATACAATAACATGTATTTTATCGATTAAAAAAAAAAAAATAAAATATAATTTTATCGATATTATATGTCTGTCAAAAAACGTGTATGCAAATAAATCGACAAAATTATTCTTATTTTTATCAATAAAATACATGTCAATATATACGTACGTAGAAAAAAAACTCGAATACCTCCTTAATATTACATTATAATCGATTATGATGAGTGCATAAAAATTGAAAAAATTCCAGATATCCTATTACTCCGAAAAGAGTGTAATTTTCACACTTGCTTTTCCTCCCTAGAGGCGAAAACGCAGTTTTCGGGCCTAGGCGGACAATTTTTGTTGCCGTAATCGCGATTTTTAGTATTTGTAGGCCGCGATGAATGCGTCCGATATTTGGGATTCTTCCCTTGGCGACCTTGCGCTCGCGGTTCGTCATTAATGAAACGTCGGCGTTTTCTTGCGCCGGCCGTTTTGCCCCTTTCGCGATTCGCGGAGCGCGATCGTATCTCACTCGCCGCGACAGCTCCTAGACTCATTAAGCCCGCGCTTCTTCTTCTTCTTCTTCTTCTTCTTTTTTACGATATAAATAGAACATGGTGGTGCGCACCCATGAAAATAAAAGAAAGAAAAAACCACCTAGATTTCGCAGTGCAAATTGTGCAACAAAATAGTATATTTCTCAACGAGTGCAGTAGGAGCTTTTTTTACGAATGTGAAGTTTTCAAAACTCGCCTTCGGCTCGTCTTGCAAACTTCACATTCGTTCAGAAAGCCCTTCTGCACAATTTGAGGACTATATTTTTTCCAACAACGTGGAGAAAATACGATTTTTGACGTTTTTAGCCGTGGAAAAGATTGCATTTTCTCCACGGCGTTGGGAAAAAACTATGCCTGCAATTTAGATTCCCCAATTTAATATCCAGTGTTGCAAGGACGTAGCCGGAAATTTCGTTCGGGGGGAGCTGAGATGAATTTTACTTGAAATTGATTGAACTAATTCAAAAAGTAAAATTTTATTAGACAATTATGAAAATTTCCGGAGTTCTCAGAGTTTTTAGTACTTTTTGATATCGCTGATTGAAATTCTCGAAATGCTCGAAACTTTAAAGATTTGCGAAATTGTTGAAAATCTTGAAATGTTCAGAATTTTCCAAATAATTGAGTTTCTCAAAGTTTCATAAATTTGTTGAATTTTCGGAATTTCAATAATTATGGAAGTATTGTAAATTTTTCAGTATTGTCGAAATTTTGAAAATTTTCATACTTCTAAAAATGTGTAGAATTTGCAGAATTTTCGAAATCCTCCGAACTCTAAAAATCCCCAAAATTGTTAAAAATCTCGAAATGCTGAAAATGTTCAAAACTATCTAGTTTCTCGAAAACTTTGACACTTGTGAAAATTAGTATCGTTTTACTATTTTTTTTTTTTTTCCCTTCTTTTTCAAAATATACTTTCGTCCAATTCCCTGGTTACATGCTTGTTTTCAGGTGAAAAGGTAAAAAAAAAGGGAGCTTTTCAGCGGTCAGGATGAACTCGATAGTGTATCAACATAATATATGACCAAAAAATAGTATAGTCGAATTAGAGTAATTCGATGTGAGAGAGCGCAGATAAAACGTGAGATAAAATAGTAGCAAGTCAGTGTTGAACGGTGTAGTCGCGGGCTCTTGGTGTAGCATACTCGTAGAAGTTGTTGGTCCTCGCGGTTTTCCTTTTTGGAACGCACGCTGCCAAATCGGCGCGCCGAAAATAATCGCCGGGAAGTGTCGCCATTTCTCCGGTTACACGTTTCCCCGTAATTTCAAATTTACCGCTCGTTGCCGGGTTGAAGGAATAAAAAATGACAAGACGTATGTACGTGTATATATGCGTATATTCAGCGCGCGAGAAAACTCGCGACGGAAAAGTTTCGAGAGAGTTTCGACGCGATAAAAAATGTACGCCTCTATCACCGTCGCGCTCCTCTTATCGTCCTTATCAATCACGGGAGATCGATGTAGGTGTAGTAATTTCGCTTTGCTTCAAATAATAGTATTGATGAGTTTGTTGTGAAATTCGATGATTTTTGATGATAATGATTATGGCGATATGGAAGTTGTTGGGAGAGATTTATATCAGGTTTTGCGAGTTTACAATCTTTACTTTTCTGATACATGAAGGCATTGTTTTTCAAGAGAGGTAGAGCGGGATTTTTGGCTACTTTTGATGAATTGTATTTTTTTTTTTTAATTGTTACATTTGTGAGATAACATGAAAAATGCCTACTTTGAACGTGTTCTTATTTTTACGTTTTTTAATCGGTTTTATGTATTTATGATTCGTTTCTTAAAATTTGTTGTTTTTTTTTTTTTTTTTTTTTTAATTGTTTCATTTGTGAGCTAACATGAAAAATGCCTACTGTAAGCATTTTCATATTTTTTCATTTTTTGATCAGTCTTCTGAATTAAAAATTCGTTACTTGAACTTTGCTGTGTGTTTTTTCATTTTTTATATACCTTTTTCTCACCATGCCGTCACTGGCTTTTGGGCCTCACAATCCATTTCCTCACAAATTTCTCTTCCCCCTGTCTCAATTCCTGTTCCCCCTTGCCATGGACTATCCTCATCTTACTATTGACCGATATTCACGTCAACTATGGGTTTTTGCAACCCCCCATTGACTCACTTGGGAAACCATGGAAAACCAAGTGACGGTATAGCTCGGATGTAAGTTCTCGAATTGTCCTATTGGCAATCAGAGAATTTTTTCTGAGCAGAAAAGCTACAGAAAAAAAATCTGGACTCCGCCAGGATTCGAACCCGCATCCTCGAGCCTGGCAGCTTGGTGGCTTGACCGCCGCGACTTTTTCATTTTTTATATATTTTATTCTATATAATATTATGAATTTTCAGAGTTTTTGGGACATTCGCAAATTTTCAAAATTTACCCGAATTTTGAAATTCTCGAACTTTTCAAAATTCCAATAACTTCCAAAATCCTCAAAATACTTCAAACTTTGAAAATTTTCTAAATTGTCAAAAAACTTGAAATGTTGAAAGTATTCAAAATTATTGAGTTTCTCGAAATGTTAGGAATCCGTAAAATTCTCTTAATTTCAAGGATTATGAAAACATTGTGTATTTCCAGAATTTTGAACACTTTTTTGGAACTCCGAAATTTTCAAAATTAACTTAACAAATGTAAAAAGTAGAGTTTTATTACAGAATTATACAAATTTTCTATATTCTGAGAATTTTTATAAGTGTTTTTGGAAACTCTGAAATTTTCAAAATCCTCTAAAATTTCAAGAATTTCCAAAACTGCCTTAATTCTCAAGATTTTCGAAACTTTGTTAAATTTCTGAAATTTCTAAAATTGTTTCAATTCTGAAAATTGTCAAAATACTGAAAACTTTCGAAATTCTCTAAATTGTTGAAAATCTTGAAATGTTACGAATTATCGAGTTTCTCGAAATGTAGGAAATTCGTAAAATTTTCATATTTTTTCATTTTTTAATAAGTCTTATGAATTTAAAATTCGTTACTTAAACTTTACTGTGTGTGAATTTTTTCATTTTTAAAATTTTTTATTCTATTCTCTTTTATTCTATTCTCTTTTATTCTATTCTGTTATATTCTATTTTATTCTATTTTCATTGTATTCCATTTTTTATTATTAAATAATTAAAATTTATTATTTTTAAAATTGTATAAATTACCTCAGTTTTCCAGCCTTATAAATAAGCATGTTCCATTTGAAAATTTGCACGTTCCCAAGACTATTTTATTTTGGCTAACACTTTTTTCAAACATCGAGTTTTATTGATTTTTAGATAAGGATGTAAAACTTGTTTGAACTCGAAAATATACAGTCGAGAATGCTTCTTCAGCACTTTTTATTATATTCACGAAAATATAATGCAAAAATGTAACCGGTAATTTTAAACGTTCTGCGTTGGTTACAATTTGATTTTTCAGTTCTCTATGAAATAATTTCTTTTGTTGTAGGTGCAGGGTATCTTATTTTTATTTACACTAGAATATGATAATAATCTCTTTTCCTGAAATAATAGTTTAATTACCCGACTTTTCTGATCTAGTGAAGTCTGAAAAAGTCACGTCTTTCTCAGCAGGTGGATGCTTCAAGATAAGTTTGAGCGATGGAATCGAAAGTTTCCGAGTCATGTTTGTAGCATCAGAGTAGAGCTGAGACGCTGCTGATTGATGTTTCTTTTACGGAACTGAGAGATCGGCGATCTTCCTTAGTCTAACAATTTTTAATTGTCTTCCTGAAGTCTTTCATCTATTAATTATGTTTGTGACAAAATTGTCAATTTTGTCTTTGAAGTTTTAGCTAGTTGGATCAGTTCACGACTTGGGGGGGAACTAAGATGATTTTCACTCGAAATTAATTCAAAAAATTTAAAAAGTAGAGTTTTATTACAGAATTATACAAATTTTCTATATTCTAAGAACTTTTGTAAGGGTTTTTGGAAACTCTTAAATTTTCAAAATCCTCTAGACTTTGAAATTCATCAAAATAATGGAAAATCTTGAAATATATCAAAAATGTTCCAACTAAACAAAAGTTTTAGGGAATTTGAGAAATACGTAAAATTTAGGAAATTTCAAGAATTCCGAAAACTGCCTCAATGCTCTAAATTTTCGAAACTTTATAGGATATCTGAAATTTCTAAAATTTATTTTAGAGTTTCTCGAAATGTGAAGAATTCGTAAATTTTCGTATTTTCAAGAATCGAAAATTCCATTTTTCATACACTTATAAATTCGGAATACAAAAAAAAATTCTTTTTTTGCTTCGAAGCTCGTTCACGAGCGACCGAAATCGAAAAGCCTTCGTAATTGATACGTTACGCGGCACCGGAATCAGCGTGATGCCTCCTGCGAGGTTGGATCTTTTTTTTTTCTTTTTTTATTTTTTCGGACAAACGGTGCATGTAGAGCGGGCGGGGGGGCCCTCTTTGGATACAACGATATCGAGCGCGCGGGACTCTGCGTGGTATGCGGACGAATTGCAACGGGAAACACCACGGTGCATTATTTTGTAGATATACAGGGCTATATCGAGCGCGGTTATTGCGAGCGAGGGGAGATTGACCAGGTGCAGAGAACTCCCCTTGATTTTCGACCCTTTCGCATCTCTGTCTCTCTCGCTTTGTGTGTACCTATGTCTACCGTTTGTTTTTCCATCGGAAAATATTCGCACGAGTTCGACTAGTATACTTCTATAATAATCTGATAATCTCAAAACTGATGTCTTTTTGGAAACTCAATTTTGAAAACCTCAATGGTTGATTAACAATCTGTAATCAACAAATAAAAAATGCCCTTCCTTCTTTTTGCAAGTATAAAATCAGGGATACCCTTTTTGAAAGTCTATTAAACACAAAAAAGGATAAATTATAGTTTGCACTCTAATTACGTGACCTCAATTACCGCCAGAGCGGGGGGGGGGGGGGGGGGGGGGGGGGTGGGGGGGGGGGGGGGGGGGGGGGGGGGGGGTTTGGGGGGAGCGGCGATGACGTGTCGCGCCTCGGGATCGTCTTCATCGGGCGCGGCCTTGACTTTTTACGAGCTTGGTCCGGGGATCTTGATGGACAAGGCTTTTACCTTGAAAAAAAAAAAAAAAGAAAACAGAAAAAAAACGCGATTCAATTTTTATACGGCTTCACTTTCGAATTTCGAGCGCCTTGGGAACAATGGGGAATGAAATTGCACGAGTGGGTGTGGATGTTTTTACGAGTTCCTTTTTTTTCGCGATTTTTGCAAAACTGTTTATAGGGGTGTGGAAAAATCGAGGAAAAATAGGAAATTTCAAAATGGAAAGTTTTAGGTGGAAGATTTGGATTACAATTTGTGAAAATTTTCAAACCCTTGAAACATGAGAATGAATCTCCCAAAATTTTAGAAAATAGTCTCAATTTTATGAAAATCGTTCGAATCTGTATTCATGGAAATTTATTTAAATTCCCACCAGTTTTTCAACAAATTTTGCAAAATATTTGACTTTCTGAAATTGACCAAAAAAAGCATCAAATTTCTCCAAAAGTTTTAATATATTTTATTTTGTAATTTGTTTCATTCAACTTGTACGTACATAGTCTGAATGGATAAATAATGCATGCCTTCAAAATTTTAGTTTAGATACGTAATGATAGTTCACTTGACATAATATTATAATTTTGAAATAAATAGACTCACTTAACTTGAAGCTGAATTTAATTTAATTTAATTTAAACAAATTGATTTAACTACGCCAAATAATGTATAAATGTGTAACCTTCGAAGACCCCCCAGGGGTATGAATAAACGCATATATATATATATATACATGATTTTGGAATATTTCTCGAGTTCTGACATTGACTGTACATTCGATGCATCATTACACTTTCACAGTTGAAACTGCGAAAGTGCGATGAAGACAAGATTGATTTTCTCGCCAGTCAGAAACTCGTAAAACTTGATGATCAATTATAGTCTGATTTTACTTTGATGACTTTCATGAAAGCAGTTTTTTTTTATTCAAGTACATTGTGATCATCACAATAATAAGCTGCTTATTGAAAAACTTGATGCTTTTTGACGAATTTTGTGCTTGACTTTGTGTAAGTTTTTATCCATAGCTGATAAATTTTTACTATTCACGTAGTAGAATAATAACGACAAGTAGATTTTCACTGGACGAAAAGGTCTTGACTATTTGAATGGGCAATTTGATCTACTTCATAGAAACCAAATTTTCCCTGTATGCCGTAGTGAGAAATTACTAGCAGGTATGTAGTAAAATTTGACTTATTTGGTGGGGGGGTGGGGGGGGGGGAGGGGAGGAGAGCGGAGGGAGCTAAGGTGATTTTCACTCAAAATTGATTCGACAAATTTAAGAAGTAAAGTTTTATTAAAGATAACGAAAATTTCTTCAATTCTCCGAATTTTCATAAGTCTTTGAAACGTCTGAAATTTTCAAAATCCTCTAAACTTTGAAATTCATCGAAATAGTCGAAAATCTTGAAATGTATCAAAAATGTTCCATCTAAACAAAAGTTTTTCGAAATTTTAGGAATTCGTAAAATTGTGAAAATTTCAAGAATTCCGAAAACTGCCTTAATTCTCAAGATTTTCAAAACTTTATTGAATCTCTGAAATTTCTAAAAAATTTTCAATTCGGAAAAAGCTAAAAATACTACGAACTTTTAAAATTCCCTATATTTTTGAAAATCTTGAAATGTTATAAATTATCAAGTTTCTCGAAATGTGAAGAATTCATAAAATTTTCGTAATATCAAAAATTATGAAAATATTGTACACTCCCAGGATTTTTGGAACATTGACAAATCTCTGAAATTTACGAAAATTTTGAAATTATCGAACTTTTTGAAATTTCGATAACTTCTTAAATCCTCTAAATTCTTCCAACTTTGACAATTCTCAAAATTGGTAAAAATCTTGAAATGTTAAAAATATTTCAAATTATTGAGTTTCTCGAAATGCCAGAAATTCGTAAAATTCTCGTAATTCCAAGAATTATGAAAATATTGTGAGTTTCAGGAATAGTTAAAACTTTTTTATACAACTTCGACATTTTCAAAATTTTTGAAATTATGAAAATTTTCATCAGCTTCACTTTGACCAATTAAATTGAAGGTTTATCATCGGCGCGTCATTAGTCAATTACTTATCAAGGAATCATTCATTCCCAATCCTTCGAATTCCATTAATCATAAGCTTCGCATATACAGATCTGTATTGAATCATTCTGTTGTGGAGCGCTTTCTCAATTTATCCATCAACTGACAAGTATCGGGGTTCTTGACACCCCTAAAAAATGATTTCGAAGAATATTAAAAAATTTAGAAAATGTATGGGAGGTTCATGAAATTGAGAAAAATTCATAAAATTCATTTTAAAAACATTTGCCAATATGTTTTATTAATGAAGTATTGTGAATATTTTGAAATCGATTTTCACGCAATAAGAGTGAAATTCCTGCAAATCAAGCTTGAGTGGAAAACTCGCTCTAACTTTTATTTGTTTCAAAGTGTTATTTCACTCTAAAAATCATGGGAGAGAAATTATTTCACTTGTTTACAGTGAAATATTTTACAGTCAAGCTAGATTTTCAGATTTTCAGTCTTATTGAGCGAATGATTCAGAGAGGGGATTTCACTCGCGTGTTGCCACACTCGCTACGCTCGTGAGGCAATCTCCACGCTCGAGAAATCTCCTCTTTCTCCCACTAGTCGCACAATATACTATTGATGATAGATTTTCAATTTGGAAATGATGGCGAAACATAACCAAACTGTTTTTATTATTTCGCTACTACTCTTTATGTGAAATGCTCTTCGCAAATAATAACGCGATTCTCGTAAACACCGCCTCGTAACTGTAAAACCCGTTTATGCGACAATTCGACACCTCGATTATATCGGATATGCTGCAAATGACTGGATCAGACCTTTAGAACTTTCATGGCTATCTGAGTTTACAAGGATTTTTACGACGAAACTGGGGTCACAATCTCGACTAAAAATTTATTCAAGTGTAAAACTTGATAGAAAAAAGTCATAAGCACGTAGCCAGGGAGGGGGTTTTTTGGCAAAATTCTAGAAGATTTCAAGAATCTAGCACATTGCAAGTAAGTATATTTTGAAAAATAATAGTAAAACAATACTGATTTTCACAAGTGTCAAAGTTTTCGAGAAACTAGATAGTTGTGAACATTTTCAGCATTTCAAGATTTGCAACAATTTTTGGAATTTTCAGTGTTTGGAGGATTTCGAGAATTTTGCGAGTTTTTAGAAGTTTGAAAATTTTAAGGATTTCAACACGAAAGTTTCGAAGTTTTGAACAAGTCTTAAAAATTCTGGAAATTTACACTATTTTCATAATTCTTAAAATAACGAGACTTACGAAATTCTGGCATTTCGAGAAACTTGATAATTTTGAATATTTTTAACATTTCAAGATTTTTAACCATTTTGAGAATTTTGGAGGTTTGAAGTATCTTGAGGATTTTGGAAGTTATTGGAATTCTGAAAAGTCGGAGAATTTCAAAATTTTCGTAAATTACAGATATGTGAAAGTTTCGAAAATTCTGAAAATTTGAAATATTTGCAAAGTCTCGATATTACGAAAATTGTACGAATTTTTCACATTTCGAGAAACTTGATGATTTGAAAAATTTTGAGATTTTTAATAATTTAGAGATTTCGAAAGTTTTTAGTATTTTGACAATTTTCGAAATAGCAAAATTTTACAGAAATTTTAGAGATTCAAAAAAGTTTCGAAAATCTTGAGAATTAAGGCAGTTTTCATAATTCTAAAAATTTGAAAAATTTTACAAGTTTCTAAAATTTCGTGAAACTTTTGTTTAGTTGGAACATTTTAAATATATTGAAAGATTTTCGACTATTTCGATCAATTTCAAAGTTAGGAAGATTTTAAAAAATTTCAGATTTTAAACACTTCTGACAATTCTGAGAATTTAGGAAATTACTATAATTGTTTACTTCGCAAATTTGTTAAGTTTATTTTGAAAATATCGAAGTTGTAAGAAGTTTTAAGAATTCTAGAAATTTACAATATTTTCATAATTCTTAAAATAACGAGACTTCCGAATTTCTGGCATTTCGAGAAACTTGATAATTTTGAATATTTTTAACATTTCAAGATTTTTAACAATTTTGAGAATTTTGGAAGTTTGAAGTATCTTGAGGATTTTGGAAGTTATTGGAATTTTGAAAAGTCGGAGAATTTCAAAAATTTCGTAAATTTCAGAGATTTGAAAGTTTCAAAAATTCTGAAAATTTGAAATATTTCCATAATTCTTGATGTTACGAAAATTTTACGTCATTTTCACAATTCGAAAAACTTGATAATTTGAAATATTCTGGTTGAAAACCCGCGCGATCATTTGGGAACGAAGCGATCTGGCACTTTCGAGTTGAAAAAGTTGAATTGAATTGTTGGAGCATCCCGGTTTTGTCATTTTGAATGAAATGGGTTCGTGTCTGGCGCATAAACGACTTTTTCTCGAACGTACTCGGCACTTGAAAGAGTTGGAAGAGCCATGGGCTCGATTAGATCTTGGACGGAGGGCAGTCTAAGTATAATCTGTTATTTCTGGCGAGAGCTGACGCGCCGTTCGTCTCTCTTGATAGTGTACCTACTACTGTGTACTACAACTCGCATGGGGGCATCTTTCCTTACAAACCTGCTGCTGCTGCTGCTGCTGCTTTAATGCGATTCGTTGAAAAACAAAAGTTGCCGACTTCCGCCGATCGCGCGCTGCCTTGAATTCACAATTTTATTGCTCCTTTGCGACCGGGCGATCAGGTGCGATGGAAAGCCGTTTTTTCTTCAACGCATCACTTGCAGTAGTTGCAGCATGAGACTAACATAATTTTTAGAGCAATTTTCACGTTGGACTATCGAATTTTCATACGTTTCCTCGATAGCCTAAGAAAGTACTTAGAATGAGGGGGTGAAATTCTGGTTACTACCGAGTTCCGCGGAAAACCTCCAAAAAACCATAAGAATTACTGGGTTTCTAAAGTGCCTAACCTAACCTGAAGTAGTCGTTCTTTGTTATGAACATAAATTGTTATGGTTTTTTTTGGGGGGGGGGGGGGGTTCCGCGGAACTCGGATCCCCATGAAATTCTTCAGAATTCTGGTTCTTGGGCTTTGTGGTAAAATGAGTCTCTTCAAGGGATGGATAGGAATTTTTTGCAACTTGTAATGCAATTATGTATGTGAGAAAGGATGTTGAGAGTGCTTGATGAGCAACAAAGAAAAGGAGAATATTTAAATTTCTTAGGATTTTGGGGAATTTTGGAGATGTTAATAAAATTTGGGAATTTGAGGTATTTTTAAAATTTTTGTAATTTTGTTGATGTTGGAAAATTTAGGAACTTTTGAATCTTGTAGGATTTTGGGAAATTTTCGAGATTTTAGAAAAATTTGGACATTTGAGGTATTTTTGAAATTTTGTTGATGGAAAATTTGAAAACTTGAATTTTTTTAGGATTTTGGGAAATTTTCGAGATTTTGGGAAAATTTGGAAATTTGAGGTATTTTTGAAATTTTCGAAATTTTCGAAATTTTGTTGATGTTGGGAAATTTAGGAACTTTTGAATCTTTTAGGATTTTGGGGAATTTTCGAGATTTTAGAAAAATTCGTAAATTTGAGGTACTTTCGAAATTTTCAAATTGTTGTTGATGTTGGAAAATTTGAGAACTTTTAAATTTTCGTAGGATTTTGGGGAATTTACGAAATTTTGGAAAAATTTGGAAATTTGAGGTATTTTTCAAATTTTCGAAATTTTGCTGATGTTGAAAAATTTAAGAACTTCTGAAATTTTTCAGGATTTTGGGGAATTATCGAGATTTTAGAAAAATTTGGAAACTTGAGGTATTTTTAATTTTTTCGAAATTTTGTCGATGTTGAAAAATTAAATAACTTTTGAATTTATTTAGAATTTCGGGGAATTTTCGAGATTTCATAAAAATTTTAAGATTTGAGGTATTATTAAAATTTTCGAAATTTTTTTGATATTGGAAGATTTGAGAACTTTGAAAATTTTCAGAATTTAAAAATTGGTAATTATTTCTCAAATGTCGAAAATTTTCAAAGTTTCGTCAATTTTAATGCTTTTATAAATGTTTGGACATTCTAAGAATATCCAAAATTACATTAATATAAAAATTATTGAATTGGGAAATTTTCAGACTTTCTAAGATTTTCATAATTTTCAAACTGCCGACAAATTTGATTTTTATGATAATTTCAAAAGTTTTTCACATCTGAGAATTTTATCAATTTCGGGAATTCCGATAATCAAAATAATTTTTATAATTTTTCACATCGCTAAAAATTTCCAAAATTTTCGTCAGTTTCAAGAATTTCGAGAATTTCAGGAAAAATGTGAATATTTTTCGAAAAATATTAATAAATATATATAACACGGAAATACGAAAAAAATGGTAATATTTTGTTACTCGGAAATCTCATCAATTAGAAATTTTTATGTGTTCAAGTAATCTTTGAGTTATTCAAATAATTCTGAATTTCCAATATTTAAGTCATTTCAGACATTTTAATGATTTGCATATTTTCAATAATCAATTTGAATGTGTGAAATTCAATGTTGACACAATTTTTCACTCATTTAAATTGCATTTTGCAAAACACGCACTGAACAGACGCTTCGAGCCCCTGAAACAGCGCATTGAGGACGTCCATTTACGACCGGCGATTTGGTATTGTACCTATGGTCGTTCCTCAAATCCTACAATTGTTCCTCAAGTCCTACTTTTGTTCCCCAAGTCCTAAAATTGTTCCTCAAGTCCTGCAATTGTTTCTCAAGTCCTACTTTTGTTCCTCAAGTCCTCGATACAAAAATATCTATTATATAGTTGTATATAACAATCTCGGAAGAAACTATGTAGTAGAAAAATGTTCAAGTTTTAAACTTGATTTTCTTGGCGAAATGAGTATAGTGAAGGTGTAAATGGAAGAAAAAAGGTGGAGATGGCCGAAGGCAATGTTTCGGGTCCGCGATGTAACAGGTGATCCGCGCGCGCGGAGTAAGCGGATCCGGCGTTCTCGATCTCTCGGGTCTTTCTCCCCGATGCAAGTATAAAGAGTAGCGACTTTTTGTGCCTTCGCGAAAGCGAAAGAGGGTTTTCAAGGAGCGCCGTACGTATTATAGTATCGAGGGCACGGATTCGCGGTGATTCACGAAGACGCCCGCTGATAATAGAAAACACCGCGTGCGTGATTCGAATGTTGCGTGTCGTCCACGTTATTATTTCTCGGCCTGCTGCACCTTTGACTCACTTCATTACGCCGCGGGTTATTGCGCTTCCCGAATTACGGACACAATTTGCCTAGTATTTTTCCCACTTTTTCAAAGTTTTCTTACAATTCGTCAACATAATACACTGAGAAAAATGTTTGTCAGTTTCGTTACGTCCAACTGATTTTTTAGTTGGATTGGTTATGATTGAAATTCTCAGTCTGGCTGACGGATATTTCAATTGCTCCTACTGAGCAAAAAAGTTGGAGCCGATGAATAAATATTTTATTGATTGCCTCTATAATAAATTTCTGTTAGAACAACTGTCGGTTCCAGTCAACACAACTGAAAATTTTCAGTCATAACACCCTCTCAACTGAGTTTTTCAGTTGGGCCTGTTGCAACTCAGATTTTAAGTTAGACTGATCGAATTTTTCAGTGGTAATGTGTCGCCAACAGAATTTTTTAGTTGGAACCAGCGAAAATTTCTGTTGCTTCAACTTTTATCGTTTTCTAACTGAAAAAATAAAGTTGTACTGACTGACACGATTTTTCTCAGTGCATCTGCACTGTGCAGGCCGCTAAAAGATTTTAAACATTTTTTTGTGAACTGCGAAATATGAAATGTCGGAATGTGGACAATTTGGAATATTTGGAATTTGGGATTTGGATTCGAGAACTGCGGAATTTGAATTTTTCGAGTATTTGAGTATTTGGATTTATGAATTTGAATTTTCTGGCTGTTGAATTCAAGGATTTTACTTTTTATTTCGATTTAATTTGGGAGTCGAAATTTTGGAGTTTTAGATATTTGGATTCTGGAATTTTTGATAATAATTTTCGAATATGGATGATTCAGGAATTTTCGGTTTTTTATATTTGAATATGAGAATTTTGTGAGTTTCGATTTTCGATTTTCCAAGTTTTTTAATTGATGGAATTGAACTTTTGAGCTGTTGAATTTCAGAATTCAAACATGTGGAATTTGGAATTTTCGTATTTTTGAGTCTTGAAATTTTTCGGAGTCAAATTTTTTCGAGATTGAAAAAGTTGAGTTTTTATAAATTTGAAAATTTCGAAAATTTCAAAATTAACTCAACAAATTTGAAAAGTGGAGTTCTATTAGTGAATTGTAAAAATTTCCTAAATTCTCAGAATTTTCGTAAGTGTTTGAAATCTCTGAAATTTTCAAAATCCTCTAGACTTCGAAATTCATCAAAATAGTTGAAAATCTTGAAACAAATGAAAAATGTTTCAACTAAATAAAAGTTTCACGGAATTTCAGAAAATCTCAAAATTCTAAAAATTTCATGAATTCCGAAAAAAACTCCAATTCTTACAATTGTCGAAATACTGAAAACGTTACGAATTATCAAATTTCTCGAAATGTGAAAAATTCATAAAATTTTCGTAATTTCAAGAATTATGAAGGTATTGTGAATTATCAGAATTTTTTTCGTAATTTCAAGAATTATGAAGGTATTGTGAATTATCAGAATTTTCGAAACGTTCATGAATCTCTAAGATTAACAAAAATTTTAGAATTCTTCAATTGTTCAAAATTCCAATAACTTCCAAAATCCTCCAAATACTTCAAACTTAAAAAATTCTCAAAATTGTTGAAAATCTTGAAATGTTAAAAATATTCCAAATGATCAAATCTCCTGAAATGTCAGAAATTCGTAAAATTCTCGTAATTTCAGTAATTACGAAAATACTGTGAATTTCCAGAATTTGTGAAACTGTTTTCGAACTTCGAAATTTTCAAAAAACTTCTTAAAACTTATAAAATCTTCGAAATATCCCAAACTATGAAAATTCCTCAAATTGTTGAAAATCTTCAAATGTTGATAATGTTGAAAATCGTCCAGTTTCCCGAAATGTGGAGAATTCGTAAAATTTTCGTAATTTAAAATACTCTGAAAATATTGTAAATTTTCAGAATTTCAAACGTTCATGAATCTCTAAAATTTACAAAAATTCTTGAAATGTTCAATATTCCAATAACTTCCAAAATCCTCAGAATACTTCAAATTTTCAAAATTCTCGAAATTAAAAATCTTGAAATGTGAAAAATATTCCAAACTATCAAGTTTCTCGAAAGGTCAGAAATTCGTAAAATTCTCGTAATTTCAAGAATTAAGAAAATACTGTGAATTTCCAGAATTTGTAAAACTTTTTTGAACTTCGAAATTTTCAAAATTGTTGAAATTTTATATATTTTCAAACTTCTAAAAACTCGTAAAATCCTCGAAATCCCCTAAACTCTGAAAATTCCTCAAATTGTTGAAAATCTCGAAATGTTGAAAATTTTAAAAATTGTCAAGTTTCCCGAAATGTGAAGAATTCGTAAAATTTTCGTAATTTCACGAATTATGAAAATATTGTGAATTTCCAGAATTTTAAACGTTCATGAATCTCTAAAATTTACAAAAATTGTAAAATTCTTGAAATGTTCAATATTCCAGTAACTTCCAAAATCCTCAAAATACTGCAAACTTTCAAAATTCTCAAAATTGTTATAAATCTTGAAATGTTGAAAATATTCTAAATTATTAAGTTTCTTGAAATATCAGAAATTCGTAAAATTCTCGTTATTTCAATAATTACGAAAATACTGTGAATTTCCATAATTTTCGAAACCTTTTTAGTACTTCGTAATTTACAAAATTGTTCAAATTTTGAATATTCTCAAACTTCTAAGAACTCGTAAAATCCTCGAAATCCCTCAAACTCTGAAAATTCCCCAAATTGTTGAAAATCTCGAAATGTTGAAAATGTTGAAAATTATCAAGTTTCTCGAAAACTTTGACACTCGTGAAAATCAGTACTGTCTTACTATTTTTTTCGAAATACACTTCTTCGCAATGGTAATGGGTTTGTCAAATTATTTTCCAGAATTCACGTGCTACGTGCTCGACTGAGCCAGTGTGGTCTTGAAAGCACACGAGCCGTTGTTGTTTGAGCGTGAAACGAGCGCGCGAAGGCAAAAAAGGGGGCGTGGGGGGAATGGGCGTCGAGGGGGTAAAAGTATACACGCAAGTGCACATTGTGCATGTATAAATATGTATGATGGGGCCCGGTGGTGCCCGCCGGGACTGACTGAATCTGAAACTGACGGACGGACGAGAGCGCGCGATCACGTTAGGCGTGGTGGAAACAAGAAACAAGAGAAAGACTGAAGTAAGTGTGGGTATTATCCGCCCAGTCTATTTATTCATCTGTTTTCGATCTAAACTAAATAAAATATTCGTGAAAAAGTGTCTTAGAGAATGAACTACGTGTTCACGAATATTTTGTTGAGTTTCGATCGCAAACGGATTAATAAATGGACTGGGCCCAAAATACCCACAGGATGGCGGCATTACCCACTCTTACCTTACGTTTGCAACGGCTCGGCCAAGTCGGCGGCGGCGGCGGCGGCGAGGGGGGCTCATGAATAATGCACTTTACATATCGCGCTTTGCCCCGTGTACGCGCAACGCCGAGCATTAGCCACTCATTACTTCCACCTCGTGCCGAAATTATCTTTGATTTACCCTCAACCGGAACCCCGCCACCACCTCCCTATCGATCATTTTCCCAAGCGGGATTATCCTGCTCTTTTTCCGCCTCAAGTTCACGAACACGATTATATGCACAATTATCATGTTTAATATGTTTTACTTATACGATGTTATCATTATGTGTAGACGAAATATATCGGTGCCGATATAGACGAAAAAATCATTGCGAATGATGAAGTAAAAGTTGAGTAGGATGTAATTACGGATTTCCCCCAAATATGGTCAGTAAAGAAATAGTATAATAACGTATTAAGTAAAATAACGTCTTATTGACATAACTCTTTTGTTACAAGGATGTCAATTTTAGGGAATCTCCTTGATCCTAATTGTTTTACTACCTTATCAGATGCTCAATTTAAAAGACACGAGAAAAATATTTATCTTTAGGACTTCTTTTAGACTACTATAAATGAATGCGACATCTCTGAAACACTTCAATGCGATAAAAACAACTGAAATGATTGTATACTACAAATTCAATTATTATTCATATCACCACTTCTATTATAATGTGAAGATTGGGCCAAAAGCCTGTACGATATGAATAAATAAATAAATTAATCGATTAAGGACTCATCTTAGGGGTCAAAAGTATTACATGATTTATGAACTGCCCTTTATGAAAGTTGAAAAGTGACTGATTTTTCATGAGTGTCGTGTCAGGTTAATTACCATCAAAAGAATTAAAAATCGCACGTAAAACAGTAAAAAAAGAAGGCATTTTTTCGAGAATTATGGAAAATGTCCTTTTTTTTTCTCGAAACAAATTGATTATGTACAAATATATTTTTTTCTTATTTCAGTTAATAAATATTTTTGCATTGCAGAATCATAAATTTCAGCGAAATGATTGATCGAACTTGCTCTACTTTCCAGCTGATAATTTAATGTTTTATCTGCGATTCGTATCTTATGTCAATTTTTCGTCACGATATAAAACTTGATAAAATGAACGCTTTATTTGTTTGTTTTTTAGATATGAACATCGCGAAAAATGCAATTTTCAAGTCTCGGTTTTTGAGTAAATCACTCTCTCATTCTGAAATAGTCAAATTCGACTAATTTAAGTTAAAATCAACATATTCCAAGTCGAAAGTGACTAATCGAAATAGTTAAATCTGACTAATTGACAGTCAAATTTTACTTATTGAAAGAGTCGAATTACACTCATTCTAATAGTTAAAATCAACATATTTCAAGTCGAAAGTGATTAAAGGAAATAGTTTTATCTGAATTCATTCGCCTAAATGTGACCATTTTCGTAGTCAACATAAGACAAATAAAAAAGTATAATTTGATTATCCGAAATAGTCATCATAGACGACTAATTGAAATAGTCAAATTTCACTATTCGAAATAGTCGTTATTGAAATAATGACTTGTTTTGTAGTCAACAGCTGAAACCACTAATTCGAATGGTCTAATTATTGACTAGTTTGTAATGAAATGATTCGACTAGTCCTAATTAGTCAAAATATAACTAGTCTAATTGTCGAATTTGACTATCATCGGGAGTAATCCATTGGAGAACGACTATTTGAGTAGTCAAAACAACGAATACGCATTCAATTGGTCAAATTTTGACTATTTCAGAATGAGAGAGCAACTTTCCTCTACAAATTCAACTTGTTTATTGAATATTATAACAATTCATCATCGTTAACAATCGACTAATGACAGTTAAGAAAATCCCATTGTCATTCCATTTACATTTACGCAAAACTGCATTTACGCAAAACTACATTCGCCTAAGAAAATGAACCTTGATGCAAGTTCAGTTTTTCTTCTGTTCAACGTCAGAATTTTCAGACGAAGTAAGAGTGATTTCCAATCTCAGAAAAACAAAAATTATTGTTATCGAATGACTCTCCAGAGCTCAACGATCCTTGAAAGAATGAAACCAGAACTCAATTTAACCCATAAATTCGTGCGCGTGAAAAAAAAAAAAATGCTCGTGTTACATATTGCGCTCGGCGGTGCAGGTTTCGTTCAATAAGCAACACGTCCATGATTCATACAAAATGTATTCGTTTCGATTACTCAATCCTGCCCGCGAGACAGGTTTAAATCACCCGAATCACTACTCTCGATACATTATATTGTCTTTCATATTCTCCTCACGAGAGAAAACTCTCGGAACTTTGATGAGTCACAGATGCAAATTTATACTAACGAGATGAAGAATGGAAAAAGTGGTGGAAAAATGCTCTCGTATATTCGAAGACTGAATTCGTTGAAATTTTACTCTTCAACATTAACATGATATAAATCCGTAAATTGAAAATTTTCAACAAAAAACACATCGATTACGATGTGTTGGGTCGTAATTTTTGGGTTTTGAGAATTTCGAAGAACTTGGAAATTTTAAAGAATTTTGAAGATGAAAAATTACCAAGTTTCGACATTTTTGAAGTTCTGGGAATTCCGCATACTTCCAAGTATTTTGAAGTTTTTAAGCAAAGAAATTTCGAAATTCTTGACATTTCAATACCTTAAAGTTTCAACGTTGTAAAGTTTCGAAATTTTTAAAATTTGGAACTATCGAAGCTTTGGGAATTTCAGAATTCTATGGAATTGTGAATTTTTGAGGAATCATGAAGTACTGCAGTATAAAAAGATTCAGTCATTTGCGAGCTTTAAAAATGTTGGAATTTTCAAATTTTCGATAATGTTCAAGAACTTTGAAGTTTTCGAGAATTTCAAATATCCCAGGTAAATTAGTTTCGACATGTTTAAAGTTTGACATCGCTGGGAGTGATGACTCCCAACTTGGGAATCATGACTCCCATGACCCCCATTAATCGTAGAGTTACTCGCCCCTCGATTAATTATAATAAATCGGATTTTTGTTGTTGAACTGTATAAATTAGAGAAAAATGAGTACGGATGCATTTCCGGCAAATTAGTTTCTCAAGTTTTCAATGTAACGAGGCCGCAAAACACGATATGCCTTGCTGAAAAGGAGAAAAAGAAAGGGAGGGAAGGCAAAAAAGCTGTAGATTCGCGAATTAATCAATCCCGTGCTTACAGCGACGATCCGGTTTTATCGTCTTTTATGCAAACGATGTTTATGCGACTAATAACCGCGCCGGCGTGCGTAACGTTATCCCGTAATACTGGAAATGAGATGAAAAATACGTGCGATAATCAGAAATTAATATACAGCGCATTCTCACGAGGTTGCGTAATGATTTCACAAAGGAAGCCGTTTGTCTGTCCAATCGTATGAAACAGTGTATGCAAAGCGAGGAAACACGTGTTTTATTAACGCCGCTGAAAAAGCGCGCTTTGTTTTGTATGGTAATTGCCGATCGCGAACGGTCATGAAAGTGAAATCGGGATCCATTAACACGCGGAAATCTTGAGGAAACTTTTTTTTTAG
>JAPYZK010009669.1:0-18612 GCA_030522785.1 Platygaster equestris | reverse complement strand
AAGAATAAAATAGAATTTTTACCTATTTACAAATGTTGTAGAATTATTCAAATTTGATAATTTTTCTAAATTTTCAATATTTCCAGAATTCTGAAAAAGTTTGAAATTTCCAAAACCTAACATTTTAACATTTTCGTGAATATCAAACATTTTCAAATCTTCAGAATGTTAAAAATTCTCATAATTCTCAAAATTTGTAATTTTATAATAATTTCAGGATTCTAAAACTGTTCAAAATTTGAAGAATTCTTATAATTTTCAAAATTTGCCCAATTTTCAATACTATCTGAATCTACGCCATTTTCGAAACTTTCCAAAATTCGAAACAATCAAAATATTCAAAATTCTTTTATAAACCACTGAAAATCAAAAAATCATGAAATTTGAATTCGTATCAACGTTTCAACATCATTTAATTAGATACTTATAGGGGCCCCGTGGTGTTTGGTCACTCGAGATCGCCGTTTGATCGTAAAAGTCAAGCGGCGGTGACTCATTCCAGTTCTTGGATGGGTGGCCGCTTAGCGAGTCTCGAATGGAGCAAAAACACAGTGACTTTACCATGGTAGTGGCAACAGAAAGGTTCGATTGATAAGTCCGACGACTTTGCCGCGGGGTTTTTCATGGTTTTCCCCCGCGGGTTGATGGTGGGAAATATTCCAAGTCGACGTAAATAACAAAGTCGGTGAATGGGAGGTTATGATCGGCCAGTAACGACATAACAGTGTCAGGGAGAATAGAAATTTAGGAAAAAGAATGGAGAAGTGAAAAAATTAGGTGGGATGGCCTCGTAGCCCAATGTAGGCTAAGTGCCGTGAACCAATTAAAAAAAAAATTGGATACTTATAAAATCCAAATTTGGAATATCAGAATTTCTCAGTATCAATATTTCAAATCAAAGCAAAATTAGTTCAATCAAATGTGAAATAGTGAAAAATGTAGGGATGTACTGACCAACAATGCTCATGTAGTTGGCCTCGTTGACGAAGTTTTCCAGGCCGTGGAAAACGCCGCGTCCGGTCGCCGAAATGCGGCCGTGGATGCCGCCCTGGTTAATAGGTTTCCCGGTGACGCAAGCGTGGGCGTTTATGTCCATGTAACCGATCGTTTTCGCATATGTGTCCGCGATCCAGGACATTTCGCGCTCCCCGGTTCCCATGTCCGGCGCGGGAACGTCAACTCCCGGTCCTGTTATTTTAAAAAACAACAATTACAGTCACAGTTATAAACGAAAAAATTTGGTCATTGAAATGGTTTTTGCGAGAAAAAAATCCACCAAGCCAGGAATCGAACCGAAGTAGCTCAGTTGGTTAGAGCACCCGACATTGGGAGGTCCTGGGTTCGATTCCCGGCTCGGTGGATTTTTTTTTTCTCGCAAAAACTATTGCAATTGCCAAATAATAACAGCACTGACTGGGAATATCGAAAAACATAGATTTTTCTTGATAATTTTCATGATGGAATTGATTTTTCCGATTTACCCATTCAATTTTTGGCAATTAAATGGGTAAATTGAAAAAATTAATTCCATCATAAATAATAAAAATTATTGATTCTGAAATTAATAACTTAAATTAAATAAAATTATCAATTTTGAATTAAATAAAAATTATCAATTTTTAAAAATGAAAATGTTCGATTTCAAATCTTTTAATCAATTTAAATGATGATTTTAGTATCAATTCCAAATACTCAAATTTTTATAATAATTCTAATTATTATACAGTTGGTACCGGAAATGTTACTACCTTATTATAAACTTCAGAATTATATAAATTTCAATCTTTCGATTTCTCATACAAATTCTAAAATTATCAAATTTGCAAATCTCGGAATTATTCCGAATTTAAATTTCCACAAATTCAGCATTTGAAATTCCAGTAGTGAAAAATTTAATCTAAAATTTTTCAAATCGTATTAAATTCTGAATTCAATTTTTCTTAGTTGAACATTTTTATAAAATATTTATTTTGTGCAACAGAAGAAAAAAAGAGTTGAATTTACCAATGAAACCCTTCTTGGCAAGTTCGAGGGTAAATCTTCGAGTTATCGTTTCCAATTCCTTTTCCGAATACTCTTTAGGGTTGATTTTGATGCCGGCTTTGGCCCCTCCAAAAGGCACATCAACACAGGCGCATTTGAACGTCATCAGAGCTGAAAGAGCCTTAACTTCGTCCCTGCAAACGTCCATGGAAAAACGTATACCTGAAAAATAAAATTATTGTATATTAAGTGAATTCGTAAAAAAATACAATAAATTCATAGTTTATAAGACCCAAGGTTCAAAGTTCATTCCACACTCAAATTAACTCAATAATCAACTAAAAATGACGTAAATGACAGACGAAAAAAAAAACTAAAATATAACTTATAAAATTCGTAACTTAAGATTTAAAACTTTAACATGTATAAATTTCCAAACTTACAATAATTAACTAAATAAAAAACTAAAAATAACATAAAAAATTACTTAAATAAAATAAAACATAATTTACATATTTTGTTATTTCAAAATTAAAACAAAACATGGACAATAAACTGAAAAAGACAGAAAAAAGGCTAAAAATGACTTAATCTAATTATAAACAGAATTCAAAAATAAACTCAAACATAACTCAAAAAATGTCCAAAACTTCGAAAATCAAATTTCAAATCAAACTTCAAATTCAAATTTCAATCAAACTCCAAATGCTTCGAAATTTTATTTGGAAAATTATAAATAAAATTTTCGAAATACTTCAACTACATCGAAAATCCAAATTTTCGTACATTCAAATTCCACATATTACTTAAATCGAAATATTTCAAATTCTCAATTTATTACGATTTCATTTACTACGAAAAATTCGCGATGATTCACATTCAAATAAAATTTTCGAAATACTTCAAATACATCGGAAATCCACATTTTCATACATTTAAATTCCACATATTACTTAAATCGGAATATTTCGAATTCTCGATTTTTTACGATTTCATTTACCACGAAAAATTCGCGATGATTCACATTCGTCTCGCCGCTATAGCAAAACTTGAATATCGTTATTTGAGAGGTGGAAATTAAAGGAGCTGGTTTTTTGTACGCGATGCCACGCAGTCTGAACTTTCGTTCATCTGCTGCCAAGGAATCTTCGCAAGACGAGCATTTTAATTAGACCGTTACGCGGTGAGAAATTATTTTTAATTAATTCAGCGACTCTACCGAATCACGATTTTAATCACATTTCATGAAACAAAACGATCGTCGTTTCCAAGATTTATAATTTTAGTCCATCGAGTTACAATCGGAAAAATTGCCGGGTTTTTTTAAGCTTTTTTGCTGGGAATTGCAAAGGAGAATGTTTCTTTGACATTTCTGTATTTTTAGTACTGACGATTGCCTCGAAATAGAGGCCTCAAATTTTCGTGGGGAGTCAAGTTATTTTCGAGTTAGATTGTTCAAAAGAGAAGAAAATGTGTCTTTTCGATAATAATTATTACGAATAAATAATCGGAAAATTGAAGTGTTGGAGATGAAGTATTTTAAATGGGATATTATCGAATTTTTGAAAAATTCGAAATTCAAAATGAAGACTCCGAAATAAAGTAAAAATGGAGAGTCATAGATCAGAAAATTCTTAAATGAAATATTATCGAATTTACGGAAAATTCAGAATTAAAAATGAAGACTCAGATCGAAAATGTTGAAAAATAAAAATCTAAAAATTCAATTTAAATGAAATATTATCGAATTTACGGAAAATTCAGAATTAAAAATGAAGACTCAGATCGAAAATGTTGAAAAATAAAAATCTAAAAATTCAATTATTTGTCGTCAAGTCTACAATTATGGAATTATAAAATTTTGAATTCAAATATTATAATATCACACTTCGATCATTCGAGAATTTCAAAACTTGATCTCACAAAATGTATACCAAATTCAATCCCAAAAATTAAAAAGTCAAAAATTCAAAAATTTCAGAGCTCCAAAATTGAATACTTTCCAATGCGAAACAACTTACGTAAATTTTCAAAAACCGATAACTAAAAAATAAAAGTACCAGCTCTACCCCAAAATTGTTCCAAAACTTCAAATTTTCAAAATCATGTACCGAAATCCCGAATTCTCAAGAAATTCGAAATTTTTTCATAAAAATGAAAAAATCGGAGCAGAAACAAAGTAACTTCTAAATTCAGAATCATTAAACAAATTTTAGAGTCATTTCTCAAAAAATGACTTAAAAGTCCCCAAAAGTTCGAAAAAATCCAGAAAAATCGTCAACAAACAAAAACGCAGTTCGACAATGCTACAAATTCATCAACTTTTGAAACGGTATTTCCATCGGGATCTGGATTGGAATTGCTGACGTCTGCGACAACCCCGACATCAATTGAGCCGAGCACAGTCGCCGTGATCGCGAGAACGCGCGAAAAAAAAAAAAAAAAGAAAAAAAAAAGGGTACGACAAAAAGAATGAAGAGAAAAAACGACGTTCCAAGTGCTGCTGATCCGGGCTTGATCTTGGGGATCTTTCGACACCACTCAAGGCCAAGGGAGCTCGCATTCCGCGGCTTCCTTCAAATGCCACGTGCGAAAATTAATTTTCTCATTCGCGCGCGACTAAACGATGCAAAAAACGCAAGCGCGAAAAATTTTCCAAAATATCGTTTTCAATGTTTCTCTCAAAATTTACACGTAAAATAATAAAAAGTGTCGAAGCTAGATAATATGAAATTACATTAAATAAACTTTACTGGATACTAAAACCTAGATTCTGGCTCAAATAGCGATTATTTACGCTAATTAAAAAATTATATTACTTCCAAAAACGCTGAGATTTCACTTTTGTTCGGCATTTTTGACGCTAAAAATAATGAAAATGAAAAATGGTAAAATATACAATTTCGCATGACAATAAATTTGCTAATTAGCGCGCGACTAAACGACAGTTGCAAAAAAAGAATGCAAAAAACGCAGGTGCGACAATTTTTCAAAAATACCGTTTCTTTTTTTAGATTGTCATTTTTCCGTGTTTTTTGTGTTTGCGCGAAGTTTATGCAAAATGGGGAATATTAAACCTAACATGTTTTACGAGCTTTCAAATTCAAGTGTTTTTAAAATCGAACTTTTTTCTTTTTGACTATACATTTTCAGATCTACAAATAACCCGAAATATCTACTTCAAAGTTTAGAATTTAATTCGAAAGAATTTTCGAATTATTTCAATTTCAATATTTCAACCTTTTTTTTCAATGAAAAACTCGAAACTTTGCATTGAAAATGTACCCCATTTTCTTCCTAAAATAAAGTCAATTCTTTAAAAAATTTTCGTTGTTGAAAACGTATTTTTTAATGGTAAAAAACGTCGAGTAAACGAATTCCAATAACTAGAACTTCGAATTATTTCAATTTCAATGTTTCAATCTTTTTTTTCACTGAAAAACTCGCAATTTTTCATTAAAAATGTACCCCATTTTTTTCCTAAAATAAAGTTAATTCTTTAACAAATTTTCATTGTTAAAAACGTCCTTTTTAATAGTAAAAAACGTCAAGTAAACGAATTCCAATAACTAGAACGAAGGTGAAAAAACATTCGTCACAGCCGAAAAAATGTTCTTTATCGTGTAAACAAAAGCGGCGTTTAAACAAAGTATCATGAAACTCAAATGAGAAAAAACGCGGCACTTAAACGAAACAATAACCTTTTGTTATCTCGCGGATACAGTTGCATCTTTCAGAGAATTTACAACTCGTATGACTTTGAAAATCAATTACGCCATCGTTTATTCGATTATCAAACGCCGGAGGAAAAAAATCGAATGCGAATCTTGTTTTGCCCGTTGTAAAATTAAAAATCAAAGCCGATAACGGTAAAAAACTCATTGTTTTTAAGTGATAATTTATCGTTTTTGTTTTTTTTCAAACGCTCGATCTTGTTTGGAATTTAAAATAGAAATTGAAATTCAGAATGATAATATTGACGAAAGTTGTAGAAGTTTGTTTAAGATTTGTATTTTATAGAGTTTTTGTGTGTTTGAATATTTCGGAGGAGAATTTCAGTTTTGTAGATTTTGAAGTAGACATCTTCTAAATTTATAAATTATTAAATTATAAAGATAAATTAATGTTGAAATAAATCAGTATATTATTAAATTTCGAAATTTTAAACCCTGTCATTTTTATAGCTGAAGTTCTGCGTTTTTTAAATCATAATCAAAAACTACAGTTATTAATTATATGTTTAATAATTTCATAAATTTTGAATTCAAATATTTTTGAACCTTCGAATTTTTTCTATTTCTAAATCACCAAATTCGATTTTTGAACATGGAAAATATGAAATTTTGAATGTTAAAATAACATTTTTCTATTTTTGAATTTTTCTCATCTCTGAAATCAAAATTAAAAATTGCTAAATCTAAACTTCAAATTTTTTGATTTGACAAATTCTCACATTGCACGTTTCTCAAATTTGTGACTTTGAAATTGAAAATTTACAAATTTTCAAACTTCTTCATTTTTGTAGCTGAATTTCAGCATTTGTCGAATCAAAATCCAAATTCCGAATTTCTAAATCTTCTACTTTCCAAATGTAAGACTTTCATATCAACATTTTTTCATTTCACGTTTACTAGTTCCAATTTCATGAATTTCGGAATTTAATTTTGAAAATCACACATTTATAAGTTTACCATTTTCGAAGTTTTCAAACTTCAAATTTTATCGATGTTTCTGAATTCCTATTTTATGTGAATTTCTGAGTTTTAGAATGAAAATAAATAAATATAAATTTTATTAAAAGTAAATTCAAGTTCTAAGTAATATACATATATAAATTTAATTCAATATAAATTATTCTTTAATTTCAATATTTAAATATTAGTTACTCAATTAATTAATTATTTTGTATTTTGTATCCAATTTATAGATTTGAAATTAAATTGTTCTTCAAATGCTTTCATATATATAAGCGTAGAATCCGAAATATGTTCATATACTTAAAATTGAAACCTTAATAATCAATCTGAAAAACTCGTAGATTTAAATATGGGTACATTTAATTTTCCGAATTGAAACATATTTTCATCACTTTGAAAAAACTAGGTCGAAAGCTGAGATTAGCATGAATGAAGACTTATAAAATTGACAATGACATATTAGACTCGCTTTGAAAAGGACATTAAAGTTTCGACGGAAACATTTCAATTGAGGATAAATTACGCGACTCTCCAACGAAGTTCCTAATTAAACTATTCTCTCCCAAGTCAATTTACAAATGACTTTTTTTCATCATCAAACTATATGCAAAATTAATTCAATACCAAAAAAAATTAGCAATTAGTATTATTTTCATCGCGAAATGATGATAAACAGTTTTGAAAATATCTTCAAAAAGTGATAAATTCTCTAAAATAATCTCAAAAATACGAATTTTTTTCATGATCTAACATTTACTTTCATCATTTTAATATTTCACTACTAAAAAAACATTCGAAGTAATTCACTACTTGTGTAGAAGAGAGTAATGCTCTCTAAATGACTGAAAAAACATTGTTCATAAAAAATGTTCGGCATGATAACACGCGATAAGCGTTTCCACGTTTATGCGATTACTTAATAGGCCGCGAAAAACATTTATGGAACACACAATTTTCGCTTATTTCGAATCATTTAAAAGGTTGAATAATTCATTTTCCAGTAAAATGACCAACTTTTTTTCGAGCTGGTGAACGAATTTTATCCAATTGCTTACATTACATTTCAAGAAGGATTTTAGAATTGAAAATTTGGTCGTTTGAAACTGGCGGAAAAATGATGTATTTTTTAGCTTTGAGTTAAAATTTTGCTGTATTTTTTACGACTTACTGATTTGCAAAAAAATTATGTAAGTTTGGTAAACAAATTAAAGAACAATTGATGGGACAGTTTAACGAGGTAATTTTTTGTTTAAATTACAAGAAAATTGCTACTTTTGGAATATTTTTACATAATCTGAACTTAAAGTTTATGATACTATTGAAATCGTGTATTATCATTAAAAAATATTTGACTGTTAACAAACTTTTTTTGATTTGTATGAAATGAATAATTTTTGATTAATTATGATTGTTTATGGATTATTTAGATTATTTATATATTATTATAGATAATCATAATCTAAATAATCATTATAGATATTGACTGTAACAATTTTTTTTAATTTTTATAAAATGAAGAATTTTTAATTGAATATGATTATTTATTTTTAGATTATTTACAGATCATTTAGATTATTGTTAGATTATTATAGATAATCATTATCTAAATAGTTATTTAGATTATTTCTAGATTATTTATGAATAGATTATTTTTCATTAATTTTGAGACTTAGCATATTTTAAGAAATAATCAAATTTTTAACTTTTTTTGAAAAAATTTTTTTGGTAAATTTAAATATTTCTGGAAATTTTCTAAAATTTTCATCAGATTTTTAGAACTCAAACTTTTTTCATTTTTACGGTAAAATGTAATATTTTCAATTTTTCAATTTATGATTTGATAATAAAATGAATAATATAATATACCTAATTAAATTACACAAAAATATCAAATCCAACAATTATAACCAAATTATTGACATGAAAAAACTGTTCAAAAAACTGAATTATAAACAAAATAAATTAAAAGTTATCATGATATAATAATTGTCAATTTTCATTTGAATATTTGAAATTAAAAATTCATGAAATATTTACTCATAAAATACAAATTATAGAAGTTGGTGAATTTTAGAATAAATATTGAAAAACTGTTATATTTGAAAATTTTCAGTAATTTTACATTTCAAATTCACAGATGAATTTAACTTTATAAATTTCACAATTTTTTAAAATAATTAGAGATTTGACAATTTGATGGTCTTGTAAAATAATTAGAAATAATAAAACTTCAAAATTTTGTTAAATAATCAGAAATTTAACAATTTGGCGAAATAATGAGAAATTCGACAAATTTGTGAAATTGTAAGAAATATGTCAATTTTATAAAATAATCAGAAATCTGACAATTTTTACATTGCAACATGGTAATTTCATCTACTTTCTTGCAAAATTCACGAACTGAAAAAAAACACACAAAATTCGACAGAACTTTTCCAAAACTTTCCAAAATTCATACAATTTTTACAAATTTGCAGATTATTTTTCAAAATCTCGATAAAATTCTAAAGTCACTCAATCGTACAAAACGCTGTTCAAACACAAAAAAGTACATTCCGCAACTAGATAAAAAATGATTATTACACTACTAGTTTCGAAAGCAAAGAAAAAACTCGTTCAAAAAATTACAACAGTCGAAAAAGTACCGACTTTTTCCGCAGCATCGAATAACTGTACATTTGTACCAAGCGTAATAATACATTTCCGGCCAGTCTAAGACCAACGTTTTCGAAAAACCAAACGAACATCCCTCCTTGGGCGGGCGCTCGATGATTTGGGTGCAGGGCGTCGAATGTTGTGCTCTGTACCCGGTGATCATCTCGTAATCCCCAGAATCGCGCCTCAGGGGGAACGTGGTCTCGATTATGTGGTCGCAGGGTTGCATGAGCATCAAAATGCCTTTGACCTTTTTCTTCCTCTCCTCCAAGGAAATCCGGGACCTTTTCCCGACGTCCTCAACAAGCTTGTCCTCGATGACCTGGCACGCTCGGTGGAAAAAGTACTCGACCATTTCGAAGAATTTCGGATCCCGCGCGACCGGCACTTCCTGGAGCCGCTCCGGGATCTGGTGGTCGCTATAATTCCTCGCGCTCAGCGCGGGAAACGCCCGCGAAAACGCGCCTTGCACCAGCTCCGGGACCGCGAATTTCTTCAAGTTCAACATCGCGGTGCTTTTTTTCTCGCTTTGTAACCGGTGTCAACGGTTTACCTCGATTTCCGCGTTTGCAACTGTCACTGACGCTGTCAAAAGACTCAAACAGACTCAAAAGTATCCGGCGGCCGCGGTTTTAACACGTTGGCTATAAATATGCATCTGCGGCGCGTGCGCAACCAGAAAAAAAACCGGAAGTTATTGTTATTTCTAAAAATTTCGAAATTTTTGCTTTGATGCGACCGGTAAGAACTCAGAGTATTTGTGTTTTTGTTTAATATATGTAGATAGAAAAAGGTAAAAATACTATGCGAAAAAACCGTTGGAAGTTCACCGTACAGCCACAATCGATACACTCCGAAGTATCGATTAAATTCGATTCGCTGGATTATAAATAAATCAAGATGGCGCCGGAGCGAAGTGTTTTTCTCTCGGTGTGTTTTTATGTCAGTTTTTATTCGTGAAAATTGCACAAAACCGAGTTATAAATAATTAATAATAGTTTATACGACTGCGATTTCGTTTGTCTGGAATTTCGGAGGGAACCAGATGATTATAATCAGAAGAAATCATTGTTTGTAAAAGAACAAATCGGAAAATTGGAAAACTGAAATGGCCAGGAATAAGCAAAGAGCAACTACCGAGATTTGCGCTGACTGTGGAGCTTTGGGTAACTGCACTTTCTGTTGCTAACTTTCGTTAAATTTTTTTGTTCATTTTATCGATATTGGTGACACATGACTTTGTTGGTAATACCACTGTATTTTTAGAAACTGCATGACAATTTTTCCTTGCCCATTACGGAGAGATATTTTAAATTTTCCTCATATTTGGTTTTGTAATAATATTCATAATATACTCTATATAGTTTCTAATATATTTTACTCAGGTCTATGAATTATCTAATATTTTATTAAAATATAGTTGATGGCAGTTTTTGAACTTTTCAAGTTGAGAACTCTGATTTTGAAATTGACAATTTGTCTGCATTTGAAATTTTTACTGTTTCGCATCGTGACAATATCAAACTTAAATGTTTATTTATGTCAAATAACAATTTTGTTAATTTCTATTTTTATCAACAGAACCAACATGGGCATCAGTAAACAGAGCAATTTTGCTCTGCGACGAGTGTTGCAGCATTCATCGAAGTTTAGGTCGCCACATATCGCAAGTGAAATCGATCCACAAAAGTGCATGGAACCCAAATCTTCTAAACGTAGGCTACAAATTCTCAAATTTTTCAAAATAAATAATTGCAGTATTTTCACCAATTTATTTTTAATCTTCAGATGGTGCAAACATTGAACGAAAATGGGGCTAACAGTATTTGGGAGCATTCTCTCCTGGACCCTAGCAACTCGAAAATCAACAGGAGAAAACCTCAACCGAAAGATCCTTTACAGTAAGAGAATTCAAAAAATCCAGTTTTCATCCAAAAATAAATTATTATATCCGTATTTAGTAATTATTGAATGTAGGGTATAAATGGACTATTTTTGTTCATCTAAAGAGAAATTAATTTCGTTTTTGTTTTTCTAGCCCAGTGAAAGCAGATTTTATCAAAACCAAACACCAGTTATTGGCGTTCGTTTTGCGTCCCAGCAAGGAGGAATTCTGCAGCGAAGAGGAACTTGATAGACAATTGCACAGCAGCGTTCGAACCAGCAATTTGGAAACGTCGTTACGATTGTTGGCCCAAGGTGCAGATCCCAACTATTTTTATAAGGTGAGATGAATGGAGGAAACAGGAGAATTCTTGTCATTTTTTCAAGGTGACGAATTTTGCAAAAGAAGAGAAATTTTAAAAGCAGGGAGAATGGAAAAATTTCAAGTGCAAACTTGAGGATACAAAAAATTGATAAAAAACTGAAAAATCATTAATTTAATCATTCCAATTTGAACTGTTTAAACATCCTACAAATGTAGTGATGACTAATTTTTAAATTTGCCAGGTTTTCAAAAATTCCAAACTATCCCAGTAATCATCAAGAATCGTGCATTTCAAAACATGCTAAATTTCAGAAATTAATTTGTGCAAATTTCAAAAAGCATAAATATTTTTATCGCTTTAAAAAAATTTATTGCATTGTTCTAATTTCTACAAAAAAATAATGGATGAATAAAATTCGGTTAAAAATCACACTTCTAAAAATTTTGGTCAGTTTTGTTTAATTTAATTTTTACTAATTTCGAAATTTATTTGTAGGAAAAAGGAACAGCGCCATTACATGTAGCAGCTCGAGCGGGACAAGCATTGCAAATCGAGCTTTTAATAGCCAATGGCGGAAATCCAAGTATTGTCGATACTAATAATCAAACTCCGGCAGAAATAGCGCAGTCAGTATATATCACTTCTTCAACATAAATTAATTTAAAAAATGCGGATTCCTAACTTTTTTTAGCTTCAACCCAATATGATTGACCAGACATTTGGTCATTTCTGAAAATTTTTGATGAAAAAAATACCGTATGAAAATTCTAAAAATGCAAAAAAACGAATTTCGGAAAATTAGAGTGTGGCCTGTTTTGATTTTCTTTCCTTATTGATTATTATTTTGCTTTTTCAGGATGGCAGGGCATTTGGATTTGTTCGAGAGGCTTTTGGAGTGTATGTACGAAGTTACGGACAGACTCACTTTCTTTTTGTGCAATCGCAAACCGGATCATAAATCTAACGAGCATTTAATCATTCCTGAATGGGCGAATAACTTAGAACGAAGCGAATTGGCTTGCGAAGCCAGGAGTAAATTGCAAATGGTAAATGTATGGGATTTTTGGAATTTTTGAATTCTGGAATTCGGCGAATGAACGTTCATTTCATTCATTCGAATTTGCATTCAATTTGAAACTCCAGATTCTTTGATTTTTGAATTTAAGTTTGAATTCAAAAATTTTAATAGGTACATTTTTGAATCGAAAAATTTTACAGTTCCTGAAGTTTGAAATTTGTAATTCCGAATTTAAAAACGCTTCAGTTACTCGTTTTTACTTTCCAATTCACTTGAAATGTTCGATGTTTAAAAGTTACAAAAATAGTAAGTGAGAAATATTTATCAAGTTGATAATACATAAATTAGTAAAAAATTTCAATTTAAAGGTAACTCATTTTAGCAGCTACAAGTAATAATTAAAATTTTATAAATAATGACGTTTTCAGTTACCAAACAATTTGCTAGAAGAGCTTGCAATGGATGTTTATGACGAAGTTGATAGAAGAGAAACAGATGCAGGTAAAAAACGCTCCTAAATTATCCAATTATTTTTTACATTATGATTATTAAAATAACGTGTATCTTTCTTAATATCTGTGATTTTGTGAATTTAGTCATTACTCGAAATTTTCTTTATTTCAATAAATTTTAATCAAATCAGAAATATTTCTGATTTGTATGATTTTGCATGTAATACTTCATTTTCAGTATTATAGTTGCTTATCATTCGAATTTCACACTTGTCTGCAATTAGTATTTCAATCATTTTCAAATTATTTCTACTATAGGTAGTACAAATTAGATTAGAAAAAATTTTAATAAACGCTTAACGCATTTTTGTATGTCTATCAAAAGGAGCGGTAAGTAATTTTTGACGCAGCTTGAATTTTTCTGCAAGGATTTTTCCATAGAAGGTTTGTCCATAGCAATATAGAATAGAGAATTCATGTTAGAGCGAAATAAATGTACTGGAAATATTATAAACGATGCATTTTTTCATTAAGCTCTATTATTATTGATAAAATTTGTATTTAGTGTGGCTGTCAAACTCTTCTGTTCCGGATCAAAATCCCGTGCCATTTTTACCGGTGAATCCGCAACTATCGTCGACGAGGAATCAAGGAAGGCAAAAATTGGCAAGATTTACGCCTAAGGAATTTACCACTCTTATTTTGGATATTTTGATGGAAGCAAGTTACAGGCATAAAATAGCCAGTTCTGCTCCTTTGCAAGGTGAATCAAGAAAAGATGTGTTTTTGGAACATGTTTATTTTTTCAATTTTAATTTTTTTTATAATACTCAATGATAAATATTTTATAATATTTACATGAAAATATGTAATGCAACATATTTGATAATAATTACACTATATCTTTATGGAATTTGAAAAATGTGAAATTTTCAGGAAAATTCCTTGGGAAAACCATTCAATTTTGAGCAAATTTATATATGACCTTGAAAAAAGTACAGTTTTTGACAGACTTGGGAATTATCAGAATTTTTATGACGCAGAAAAAAATATTTGGGAGGGGTTTTCGAAGAAAATGTTTCCTGATTTTCGAAATTCCTGGAATTTTTCAACTTTTTGTAATTTCTGAGATTTTTAACATTTTTGAATTTCTCGTGATTTTCGAAATTTCTGAAATGTGTAATGTTCTCGTAATTTTCAGAATTTCCAAATTCTCGGAACTTCCAAAACTTTTGTACATTTTCGGATTTTTTGGAATACTCAGAATACTTTATTCCAGATCCGGCGATTTCAAAACTTCGAAGAGAACACCTCGGAAAACATGGTTCGCAAATGTCGGATGACGAGCCATTATATGACAGTGTCGCATCCGACGACGACTATGGAATCCTTTCCACTGATAATCATTCGCAATCTACAGACAATTTTGCTGCAGTAAATGATGTAAATTCATATTTGTATATGTAAAATTCTAAGAAGGTCGATAATTCCAAAATAACAATGCGAAAATTATAATTCTGAAATTTAAACATTCAGATGTTGAAGAACGAAAATTCAAAAATTCGAGAATTCAAATGTGTGAAGATTTGCACGTATCAATCTGTCAATCTTGAAATTATAAGACAAAAATGTATAGACTTCAATCTTGAGACGAAAATGTTTACGAAAGTCAAAATTTTTGAATTGAGTGGTTTTAACGTTGAAATGTAACAATTATAAAATCTTATTTCAGAATTCAAATGTTGAAAAAAAGTCAGCAATTAAATAATTCAGTTTCGAAAATTTGCATGTAACAATTTCTAAACTTCGAATCTGAAACAACAAAATTTATGAAATTCGAAATTTCAAAACTTGTTAATTTGGAAATTGAGATGTTAAAATTATAAAATCTAATTATAGAATTCAAGCATTCAAATGTTGAAAAACAAAAAATCAACAATTTGGGATTCGAAAGTTTTGAGAATTTTCATGTTGAAATCTTTAAACTTCAAACCTGAGAACAGCAAAATCGATAAAAGTAGAAATTCCGAAATTTACTGGTTTGAAAATTAAAATGTAAAAGTCATGAAATGTAATCACAAAATTCAAATAACAGATGTTGAAGAATGAAAATTCCAAAATTAGAGAATTTTAAGTTTCAAACATTTGTATGTGTTAATCTGCAAATTTGAAAATTACGTTACAATAATTGCTGAACTTACCAATTTGAATATTATGAACTCATATTGGATATGAGTCCAAAAAAAACTACAAATTGAAAATTTTTTGGCTTCAAAATTTTATACATTCACATATAAGGAAATTCAAGACAAATTTCTTAACAGGTATCCTTAATTCAATGTCAAATTGTATTGTTATTTTTTTGCTTTGTAAAAATACATTTTCTTTTCTTTTTTCACAGAAATCCCAAACTCAGCTGACGAAAAGTCTATCATCGATGGTGGAAGCTTTGAAAAAGCAGCTCGCCATTTCGGAAACCACCATAAAATATATGACAAAAGAACTTGAGTCGCTTCGAGTCACAGTCGATCAAGTCACGCGAGAAAATCGCGAATTGAAAAATATTTTGCAGGTATTTCACAAATGTTACCCAACCAATGTAAAGAAAAAAAAAAATTTTTTTTAAAAAAATAAAAAAAATTTTTAATTGCGATATTGTTGTGACGGGGGATTTTTTTTTTTTTTTTTTTCAGAGTCAAAATAAATTAACAAAGTATTCGGAGAAGATGGTGAATGGCCATGGGAGTGAAGAACAATATTCAGAGCTGGAACCAAAACTGGATGTAAAAACTACAGTGAAAAATCTCCAGAGACCAGCTTCGATGTACGAAACTCGAGAAGGACCGCGAAAATCGCCAATTTGGAACAAGAATCAAGTAAACTTTTATTTACCGGATACAGCAAAAAGTTGTAATTCTATGATTTGAGTCGAATTTTGTAAATTTTTAGATCGTGAGTTACAAATGATCATCTCTATTTGAGTGACAACTAGAATCTCTATTGCGCGAACACGCGCGCTTATTTACTTGTTATGTACTAACTTTATAATGCAAATTGCATAATTTTTTTCACAAAAAAGATTCCACTTGCATGGAATTAGAATTTTATATTTAATATGTATGCAATGAAAAATGTCAAAAAGCATCTCTTGTAGTGAAACATTATCGGCACCAACATCTTCTGTCAAATTCACATTTTTTTCAAACATATGTAAAATTAGAGACAATTATATTTTTGCAGCGATTATTGATCATTGGAGTTAAAAAATTGAAATGAGATGAAGGAAATATTTTTTTAGATCAAAAGGAGGAACGAATTTTTTCTATACAATAGTTTTTTATTTATTAGAATATTTTTTCATCGAGCTACGCGACAGTCAGTGTAAACAGTGGCTGAGTGGTAAACAGTCCAATGTACGTGTGTGTGTGTTGCCGCCATGATGGGTCCTGAACTAGTATTGAGCTTAATAAGTGATCGACACGTACACACTAACACATTGCAGATCGCCAGACTCTCTATTTATAGGGACTCTAGCCGCTACTAAATCAAATGTCTGAATTACAAATGAGGCTACTAAATGAAGAGACGAGTGTAATCTATGCGGCAATTTAACATTTTGAAACTTCTCGCCACTGAAATTGTCACTCTACATTTGAAGATAGCAATCAAAATGGTTGCCCCCATGATCCAATCAAAATGGCTGCCCCCATGATGTCATCTCATTTTTTTCTTTACGATATAGAGATAATATGTAATATTTGAGATAAAGATTTAAAAAAGTAAAAATTATGTCAATAATTTCCCAGGCAAAACACGAACAGGAAAGGCTATGGGAAAGTCTGCCTGCCGGTGAGGAAGTGACTCGCAGGACCGAGCAAGTGACGAAACGCATTCAGGAACTTTGGAGGGCCATGCAAGATCCTAGTCAAAGAGAAGTCTTCGTGCCATGCGCTGACCGAATTCGCGTCGCCGTCTCCGAGCTTACCTCCATATTTCCCCAAGTCATTATCAAACATTTTTGTATTTCTCTATATAACACAGTTCAACGCAAAATTTGTACTAGGCTCGAACTATCAAAAAGTGGTTCTATTTAGCCCCAAAAGCAAATCCCCCAAGGAGTTTTTTTCGTTTGCATCAATTTTGCAAGTACTGATTATTTGAAGCTTTTTTCAAAAACCCGAGCGTATCTCATTCAATTTCCATCCAATTTTTTTATTCACTGAATCAAATTGGGGGTTTTCGAGGTCAGAGAATACGAATCTGCCATTATTTTGAAGGAAAAATGCGAACTTGCGAAATTATTTCTGGCTCTGCAAAGGAAATTTAATTATATTGTGCCCCTCACAGGGGGAGGTCAAGATTTATGCCGGCCGTGGTCGACCTAATTGGGCCGGTGTTCAGTGATTCTCCAATTCGACTATCTATTAGAAATCATCATCATCGTTTTAATACTGCTCTGCCGTGAAACGAAAGAAAGCCCTAAGTCACTTTTTCTGTAAGGTCTATTTTCTGTCGCATTTTCGTAAGAAAATGAACCTTACGGCGAAAGGAACTTACGGTTTTCTTCCGTTTCACGGCAGTGCTATGTCTAACGTTAGAATTTTATTTTTCATACTCAAGCATGTGTTGTTATTATGATGTTTACTATGAAACACAATTATAACTTTGAAAATACTACATCAATTTTAAAAATTTAGTGGATATTTTAGTTATGTTTGTAAATTTTTTGTTTTTTCTAGAAATTGAAAAATTTCAAAGGTTTCGGAAATTTTGAGAATTTTCGAGATTTTCCAAATACTCACAATTCCTTCAATTTCAAGAATTTTCGTAATTCCGCAAAATTCCGAAATTCATAAAATTTCTTGAATGTGTATAACTACAAAATTTAAAAGATAACACGAATTTTATAAATTTCCGAAAATTTTCAAAATATTCAGAATTTAAAAAAATTTCCGAAGTTCTCAAAATGACCAATGGATTTCCAAATATTACCAAAATTGTCGGAAATTTACAAAATTTGAAAAATGCTTAAATTTTCCAATAATTTGCAAAATTCTCGAAATTTCCGGAATCCTGAAAAATTTTCAAGTTCTCAAAGTAACCAATAATTTCCATACATGATAACAATTTACACAAATTTTTGAAATTAATGGGCAATTTTCAAAGTTATACTTGTCTTTGATAGTAAACAATAATAATAACAACACATGTTTAAGTAAAAAAAATGCTAACGTTAAACATACGTTGCTCAAACAGTCACTGCAGTATCAAAACAGCGATGTTGATTTCTAATGGATAGCCGAATTGGAGAAGCACTGAAAACTGGCCCAGTTAAGTCGTTCACGGCCCGCATAAATCTTGAACACCCCCTATGAGGGGCACAATATAATCAAATTCCCTTCGCAGAGCCAGAAATAATTTCGTAAGTTCGCATTTTTCCTTCAAAATAATTGGAGATTCGTATTATCTGATATCGAAAAGCCTAATTTGGTTCAGTGAATAAAAAAATCGGATGGAAGTTGAATGAGATACGCTCGGGTTTTTGAAAAAAACTTTAAATAATCAGTACTTGCAAAACTGATGCAAACGAAAAAAAC
>JAPYZK010009643.1:0-10652 GCA_030522785.1 Platygaster equestris | reverse complement strand
TTGAAATTTTTGTCAACTGTCTGAATATTCTCAGTAATCCCAACAAATGCTGAAAATTCTGGAAAATATTTCTATCATTCAAAGCATCACAAAGTCAAAAAAATATTCTTATATCCTGAGATTTCTTGCAAAGCATCAGAAAAGTTTTGAATCGTAGAAAATCCAAAATTTTTCAATTACTTTCATGCTTCTAGTAGCCTCTTCTCATTTGAGTCGTACCTGAAGTTGAGTGCTCCAAATAACTTTTCATGAATTTTCAGGAAACTTACAAAGTTCGTAAAAAATGAGAAAATATTAGATTAATTTCTCATAAGAAATTAAGAACCTTGTGAAGAATTTGTGAATTTTTCTAAGGTTTTTGAACAAACTCAAAATTCTTGTCAATTGTCTGAATATTCTCAGTAATCCCAACAATTACTAAAAATTCCGGTATATTTTTCAATCATTCAAAGCATCATCACAAAGTCAAAAAAATATTCTCATATCCTGAGAATTCTTTCAGAGCATCAAAAAAGTGTTGAATCGTAGAAAATCCAGAATTTTTCAATTACTTTAATGTCTTCTGTAGCCTCCTCTTATTTGACGCGTACCTGAAGTTGAGTGCTCCGAATAACTTTGTATGAATTTTCAAGAAACATAAAACTAGTATAAAATGCCTCATAAGAAATTAAGAACCTTGTAAGGAATTTGTGAAATTTCAAAAGGTTTTTGAACATACTTCAAATTTTAGTCAATTGTCTAAATATTCTCAGTAATCTCAACATTTGCTAAAAATTCTGGAAAATTTTGCAGTCATTCAAAGCATCATCACGTAGTCAAAAAAATATCATATCCTGAGAATACTTTTAAAGTTTACAAAAAGTGTTGAATTGTAGAAAATCGTAAATTTTTCTATCACTTTCATGTTTTCAGTATTTGAGGCGAACCTGAAGTTGAGTGCTCCAAATAACTTTTTATGAATTTTCAGGAAACTTATAAAGTTAGTATAAAATGCGTCATAAGAAATTAAGAAACTTGTAAGGAATTTGTGAAATCTTAAAAGGTTTTTGAACATACTTAAAATTTTTGTCAATTGTCTTAATATTCTCAGTAATCCCAGCAACTGCTAAAAATTCTGGAAAACTTTTCAGTCATTCAAAGCATCATCACGAAGTCAAAACAATATTCTCATATCCTGAGAATTCTTTCGAGGCATCAAAAAAGTGTTCAATTGTAAAAAATCCTAAATTTTCTAATTACTTCCATGCTTTCAGTAGCCTCCACTCATTTGAGGCGCACCTGAAGTTGAGGGCTCCAAATAACTTTTTATAAATTTTCAGGAAACTTATAAAATTTGTTTGAAATGCCTAATATGACATTAAAAATCTTGTAAGGAATTTGTGAAATCTTGTAAGATTTTTGAACACACTCAAAATTCTTGATAATCGCCTAAATATCCTCAGATATCCCAACAAATGTTGAACATTCTGGAAATTTTTTCATTAATTCAAAGCATCATCGCAAAGTCAAAAAAATATTCTCATATCCTGAGAATTCTTTCAAAGCATCAAAAAAGTATTGAATCGTATAAAATCCACATTTTTTCAATTACTTTCATGTTCTCAGTAGCCTCCTCTCATTTGAAGCGCACCAGAATTTGAGTGCTCTAAATAACTTTTCACTTTTCGAAACAACGCAAGATTGCATGATGAAACCCAATTTTTTCTCTGTGATGTACCCTGAAGTCGAAGATACATCAAAGAGAGCACACCCTGAAAAGTCTAGAGTTTCCTTTTCCATAAGAGCTGTTTCACACTCAAGCTAAGTGTCTGTTCCCCCCCCCCCCCCCCCCCCCCAACTTTTAAATCAATCACAGGGAACTCGATAATAAGCAACAAAACGCAGCTCTCGTAGGTAAGATTAATGACAGAGCGATGTTTCAATTTTGATAATGACAAGGGCCGTAATGCACAAAAGCGAGGAATTTCTTTGAAGGCAAACAAGAGCGAAGTGCGCCCCGCTCGCGGATTAACGGGAATCGCGGGGCGGCCGTTTAGGATGTTTATTAAATTTCGTTAAGACACTTATTATTGTGCGCCGAGTAAATAAAGCCCCCGAGTCGGACGAGACTTTCGCGCCCCATTCTCGCGGCGGTGAAAATAATGAAATAAAGGACAATGAAGTGGCAGGTACAATGGCCAGGGGGGAGCACGCCGGCGTCAAATGCAGTGGGCGTGTTTCATTACTCGAATTATTTTTCGAAAGAAGGGTTCAAACGACGCGCACTCATAACGTGGCGCCCGTATCTATCTGCGAATCATTTCTTCCCGAACATCGAGTTATTCGCGTATTTAATAAAGTCGAGCACATCAATCGCAGGGGTCATGTATCGCTCAAGGGAGACCGTGGCTGTTCGGGAGAACTTTCAATATTTGTTCTTCACCCCGCTCGAGAACGGTACTGCATAAAAATCGGTGAAGATTGTTGTCATTTTCACCTCATAGATATGTTTACAGCAAAGTTGAGTAGAACATGTGGTTAAGATTAGGTTAAATAATTAATCGATTATTTTCACATGTTACGAACGTTTTCGTGAGTTTTACAATATTTTAGGAATTTGAATTTTCATGCATTTTCAAGGATTGTGGAGAATCTCTTTTGTTGCAGTAAAATGAGTTTCTCGATTTATGGAATATTTTCCAAGTTTTTTAGAGATATTTTGGATTTTTTCTTGAGCCCTTAATTTTTGAAAATTTTTCAGGATTTCAAGATTTGTTTTTTGATTTTTGTACCTACAGTTTAAAACGTTGAAAATTCAATGAAAATGATAATAATGATTCAGGAACATAATGTTTTCAAATCCGATAAGTGTAGTTTTCAGGTCGCTGTTCACCGTAGTTTGAGGGATTAGAAACACCACTTTCAAGCACGTAGCCAAGGAGAGGACTGAAGCCCCCTCCGAAATTCTAGAAAATTTGGAAAATCTAGCACATTGCAAAAAAGTATATTAAAAAAAAAAAATAGTAAAACAATACTGATTTTCACAAGTGTCGAAGTTTTCGAGAAACTTGATAATTTTTGACATTTTCAACATTTCAAGATTTTTAACAATTTTAGAAATTTTCAAAGTTTAGAGGATTTCGAGAATTCAACAAGTTTTTAGAAGTTTAAAAATGTTCAAATCTTCAAAAATTCTGAAAATTTCGAAGTTGTAAAAGATTTTTGAAAATACTAAAAATTTACAATATTTTTCTAATTCTTGGGATTGCGAAAATTTTACGAATCCCTAACATTTCGAGAAACTTGATGATTCGAAATATTTTTAACTTTTCAAGATTTTCAACAATATGGAGAATTTTTTAAGTTTGAAGTATTTTGAAGATTTTGGAAGTTATTGGCATTTCAAAAATTTCAAGAATTTCATAATTTTCGTAAATTTCAGAAATTTGTAAAAGTTTCAAAAAATTATAAAAATTTACGATATTTTTATAATTCTTCAAATTACGAAAACTTTACGAATTTCTTACATTTCGAGAAAATTGATAATTTGGAACATTTTAAGATTTTTAAAAATTTAAAAAATTCGAAAGTTTTCAATAGTTTGACAATCTTCAGAATTCCAAAATTTTTAGAAAATTCAGAGATTTAAAAAAGTTCATAAAATCTCGAGAATTAAGGTAGTTTTCATAATTCTTGAGGTACTGAAAATTTTACGAGTTTCTAAAATTTTGAAAAACTTTAGCTGAAACATTTCTAACATATCCCAAGATTTTTGGTTATTCTGAAGAATTTCAAAGTTTACAGGATTCAGAAAATTTTTTAATTGATTGGAATTTTCAATATTCTCAGAATTTTGAAAATTTTAGATATTTCAGAGATTTGACAAAGTTTTGGAAATTCTGAAAATTTACAATACTTCCATAATTATAAATATTCTGAAAATTTTTCGAATTCCTGAAACTTTGAGAAACTTGATAATTTTGAACATTTTAAACAATTTAAGATCTTCAATAATTTCGCGAATTTTCAAAGTTTGAAGTATTTTGAAAATTTCGAAAGTCTAGAGAATTTTAAAAATGTTAATTATTTCAAAAATGTTGGAAACTTCAGAGATTTCGAAAAGTTTTGAAAATTTTGAGAATTTAGGCTTTTTTTATCAATCAATTTCAAATAATAATCTCTTAAGCCCCCCTTCCCCCATACGAAATTTCTGCCTACGTCCTTGACCGCTTTACATATATTTTTGAAAAATGGACATTCAAAATCATCGTAACTCATCGAATGAATCATGTATCATTTTATTTCATTTCATTTGTTTTTAATTTTACTTAAATTCACTCAAAGTACATCTTTTTCTCAGGAATCGCTTAAAAGTTAGACAAATGTCCAATTTTACGTATCTCTAAGTAGTTTCGAAAATTTTCAGAAAAATGGAAGATGAAAAAGTGCTGAATCCGAAACTGCAGTATTTATTATGAAGAGGACAGCGTGATGATCGGATCATTTCAAGGCAGGGAAACACGAGATTTTCAAGTTAAATAGCAGTAAAGAGCCGTGTGTCAAACAAACGTACACGCGTGCACATGTACGCGGTCGTTAGCTTAACAAGCTGTCAAGACGTCGCCGCGTGTCACTCGACGTCTCAACCAACCCTCTGATAAATAAATCCAACCCCCGAGAGTGCCCCTAAACGGAGCGGCAGCGTCTCGCGATAAACATGAGCGGTGCAACATAACTATATTCTTCTTTCCCAATAGCTCTAATTGCCACGTTCATGATTTACAGTCCGACAAATTTTGTCATCCTCAATATTGTGTTTAACAGAATGACTAATGGCGAGTTACCATATATTTTGCAAAACACGCACTGAACAGACGCTTCGAGCCCTTAAAATATCGCATTAAGAACGTCTATTTACGACCGGCGATTTGGTATTGTACCTATAATCGTTCCTTAAGTCCTACAATTGTTCCTCAAGTCCTACTTTTGTTCCTCAAGTCCGCTGGAAACAGGGACAATATGGTTCATATTGTTTTGACATTTAAGGGTTCGCGGTGCACCGTGTCGCAAATGTCCCCCCTCAATACGCTGTTTCAGGGGCTGAAAGCCTCTATTCAGTGGGAGTTTTGCAAAAAATATTGTTTGCACCACGGACCTGAGGCGTGCTTTTCAGCCCTCGACGATGTATGAAGCCTCTCGACACTCGGCTGCGCTTTGGCTTCATACATCGGTCTCGGTCCCAAAAACCACGCCTCAAGTCCTTGATACAAAAATATCTATATAGGTATGACATTTATTTTTTGGGGGAATTCCGCAAATTTTCCGACTGTTGCAGGGCAATCAAAACCGATCACGATTGAATAATTAGAAAGTGAATAATAGTAAAGTAACAATTCGGATTCTGAAGTTAAATAATTTAATTTTTGAAATAAGAATAAAAAATTTTGTAAGTCGAATAGTTCAATAGGAGTTTAGTTTTTTACATTTTTTACAATTTTTATAATGCTGAGCGGTTTTGATTATTTTTGAGGAATTTTTTAACACATTTTCGAACTCAAAAATATTACGAGTTTCGACATTAATTCGAAATTTCAAACACTACTGGCTTCGGTAATTTTTTTAATCTACATACGAGAATTATTGGAAACTTTTGTACATTCGAATTCGAAAATTTATGGATTCAAGTCCGAAAATCTTAAAATAAAGGAATTTAGTAATGTGGGAATACAAAAACTGAAATTTAAATCGTAGGAAATACTTTTACATTATTTCTGCGATTTTTAATAATTTGATGCATTTTACAGTGGACTTTCGTTTATATTGACGCTCGTTTATGTTGACTCTCTATTTCTTCTCGCCCCCCACCACGATAAACTCAGCAAATGAGAGCTCTTCAATTTGCGCAAACCAATTGGATAGTTTTTTTGCCTACTCCTAATCTAACCGATCAGACGATAGGGGCAAGGAGTCAACATAAACGAATGTTTACGTTCCGAAACAGTCAACATAAACGGAAGTCCACTGTATACGATTCTGAAAACCAATTTTTTTAAATTCGAAGATGCCAACCATATGAAATTGAGAATTTTCACAAATCCAGTTCCAAGAATTAAACTATTTCGAAAATTCAATTTGATTTCTAGAAACTACAGTTTGGAAAATTGAACAATGCAAGTTCATAAATTTGCAATTCTTCAGATTCCTCAAACTTTCATAATAAAGAAATTGCAGTCTGAAAAGTGGGAAACTCGTGAATCCAATTGTATAAGAATTTCACAACTAAACGGATTTTGAAGAATCATCAGTTCTGAAGGATTTTCAAAACAAAATTAGACACGAATAAAAACATTAACCGAATTCTCCTCCTAAGAATTTAAACATACTGAACACCATGAGATCGCAAAAATTTCCGAACCTAAATGGTAAAATCCACAAAATTGTATGCTAGTCAATTCCAAATCGTATTACTCCCGAGAAATTAAGTGATACGAATGATAGACTCTCTCCCATAAACAATTTGATTGGGTTTGCGAACATCCAAGGAATTCCACGATCTGAAATACGCCACTTTGTAAATCCCGACGTGCTCGATCGATCGGACTCAGCGATATTTGGAACGGTAATTAAATTTATAATTCCCAGGGACGAAGGATCGAGCCACCCTTATCCGTCCGCGAGAGCCCCGCGTCCTGCGGCGGACGTACTTGCCGGCCACGTGCCATTTAACTTGATCACCGGGCAATCTGGCCTCGTTTCATCCTACGCTTCGTTCAACGCTTCCGCTAACAAATAACATTGTCGAGTACGTGTAGGGAGGCCCTGATTCGATTTACACAAGCGTGAGAGTCTCGAACGCGATGACCGAAGGTGTCCCAACTCGAAGCCGCGTCCCCGAGGGAAGATCCAAACTTGCTCGCGTCTTGCCAGCAAACTCGATCGACCCCAAAACCAGCAACAAACCGCATTTTCGTTTCTTCCACGAGTTCTCGGATTGATTCCCGATGCGATCCCGCGTATAAAAATTCTTTGACACGGGCCATCGTTTATCATTTCGAGATTCCCTACATTTCTCGGTTTTTCCGAATATAGGAAGTTTCAGACGAGTTGATGTACGAAAATTTTTTAATGTTATTATCGGGAAAACTCGACTTGGAATGTAGAAAACAAATAGTAATCTATAAAATCGAAATCTATAAATTCTATAAATCTTCAAATAGTAATCTATAAATTCCAAAATTCAGTCATTATTCCGGAGTTTTATTTTATTATTCGATGTCGAGCGATTCTTACGCCGATCGCCACAGAATCCGACGTTGCAATGGAACGCTGTCGGTTAGAATAACGATTGAACACTCTTTTTCTCCGGAAAGAGTAGAGGAATCGATAGGAAAAATAAAAAGTGGGACCCACCATACTTCCCTGGACACTGCAAATCAATTTAGCAGCCGCTATACGCTTGTTTTGCGACATTTCAAGTATGGAAATTCACAGTCGTGAAATAATGGGCAAAAATAAAAACATCTCTACGAAGTTGTACTTAAGGAACTCGTAAAGTGTAGGAAAGAAGCAATGCATGAAATCGAGCAATTTTACGAAATTCTGACTTTTCTTCATCGATCGACACGCAACGTACGTATGTTTTTTGGTCAAGGGAAAAATAAAATTTCTAGGGTCGATTTTGTCGGATAAGGGTATGCGGTAGGTCAATTTTCAAAATTATAATACATGAAAAAATGAAAAATAGTACATTGTGCGACTAGGGCCAAAAGTGGCCGATTCGAGGCCACATGAAGTTTTCGGCTCGAGCGGAGCGAGGGCGAAATTCTGCGGCCGATAATCGGCCACATTGCCCCGTGTTGCACGTACTATTTTTTTCAACACGCGCATTCAAACAAGAGTTTTGATAGGCTCGTTTTCGTATGCCGAAAAGGCAGATTAGAGATCGATTGACGAAACCGCGTCCATATACTGTGTGACGCGGTTTCGAAAATTGTCCACATCCAAAAAAACTCATACAAAATCGAACCGAGAACGAAAAGCTGCATACTCTTTCATCACTTCCCGTAGTGATCACATTGCGCATGAGTAATAATATATATATATATATATATATATATATACGACGCAGTTCCGAAAAAGTTATCCATGCAGTGTTTGAAAAGTTTTCCTAAACATTCGCAGGAGCCGAAAATATTCATCCTCATTTCTTTGAAGTCGAAATCTGTGCGAAAAAACTGGGCGAAATTATTGGTTTACGAGTATATTCACGCGAAACTTTTCAGTTTTCGAGTCATTTTTGCCCGCCGGGCCAAAAGTTTTAGGAGCCCTAGGGCAAAACCGCACTGCGCACACGCACTCGTCACTTCGCGTCATCGGCCTCAAATCGGTCACTTTTGGCATATGTAAACGGGCCAAAAATCTCGCGTTTTGAGTGCGCGTGTTGAAAAAATAAATTTGGATACAGATGGAAACCGCTCTTGTGATGAAGTCAACTGATTCAGAAAAAAAAAAAAAACTGCGGAATCGCGGTCGTCTCGAACTACTGGAAAATAATTCCTCAAATAATTCAAATCCAAATTATGTATTCATATCGTAGAGAGGAGCGAAGTTACGTTACCCGTTTCTTGTCAATAAATTAGAACATTTTGCGTCAATATTGAAAGCAACGGCCATTTGATAAAAATATTCGGAAACTCGCAAAAATATCTTCGTTGTTATTAATTTTACCGCAATTCTGTTTGTAACACGATACCTTGATTTTTCATGAATATTCACTCGCCTCTTTCATATTGTTAATTCGGAAATTGACGCGTAATTTTTTTAATTTCTCAAATTTTGTAAAATTGTCAACCGTTTCTCAACGAGCCAATGGCGTTTCGGCGTTGACCAATGGCGTTTCGCGCCATTGGTCAACCTGGTGTGCGTAATGGAAAAGTACTCGCGAAGAAAGGACCTGAATCGTTATTTATCTTTAAGGTACTGAGTTTCTCGCTTAACATGTCCAATGAACCTTTTTCATTATTGTAATTATCAACCACCAATTCCAAGAACCGAATTGGAACGAACAAGATGGAAAACAACTGTATCGAAAATCACCAACGAATGTTTCACCAACCTTTTTGATGAACAGCATGTTATTTTTCTGTCCCGGAAAACGCTATCCTTGCAAGGTCATCCAATAATTTCATGGTAATCCATTAATCCCAATTCAATTTGCACAAAAACACTTCACTGCCCTTTGCGCGAGACTTAGCACGTACGTGAAAAAACCGCGGGACATTCCACGAACAAAACGTTTGGGAAAACTAATTCAGGGCGGAAAACGAATATCAAGGCTCGTTTTTTCATGCTTACACGCGGTACCACAGTCAGGATAGTTAACGACGACGACAAAGTAAACAATTAAACTTAGTTTGTTGTTACCGCGTTTCACGCCGAGCATGCTTTTTTTTAAACACTATGATTTTTGCAATGGTCATTTCTCAAACATGTAGGGGAGGGTGAATCGATAGAAAATGGCGGTCGATAGTATCGAATTTTTTTGATGGAATCGATAAATATCAATACTTTCTCGTTTGTTAACTGTAACTTTCAAAATTTCGTATTCTAGACTCCAAAATTAACTTATTTATAAGAGTTTTGACAGAAAATGTTGAAAAAATAATAATTTTAGAACTGTTGTAAAAAAATTCGAATTTGTATATTTGTGAATTTCGCTTGCCGCATTGAAAATTTTTCAATTTATAAATTCGAAAGTTTTCAAGTTTCATATTTTTTTATTTGCATTAATGAACACGACTGAATTTTTCATAACAATGATAAAATCCATAAACTCTCGAAGTTCAAAATTTAGAAACTACCTTTTAATTTCTGAAATTTTATCCAAAAATATGAAACACCTGAGGTTTTGAGGTAAAAATTTACAATTTTTTCCAAGCATGTATTTATAATGTCCTTTTTCTCTAATCGTAACCCAAGTTTCAAACACTGAGAATTCAAACGTCCAAGATTTTCCAAAAATCGTCAAAACTTCTGAAATAATCAATTACGAAGTTCGCTGGGAATACGTGCCGTAAGGCAGCCGAGAGGAGCTCGTCTCGGGTGCGTTGGCGACATCTAATTAGTCCGGTTATTTAGTTATTGCGGTACTCACCCGCGCGGCGGAGCACGAACGAGTTTACGCGACAGCCCCTCCCCCCGAGATCCGTATCTCCACGACGTGTTTAAAAATAATGACCGAGGAAGATCCGGCGATAGTCACGGAGTCGCCCTCGCCGCGCTCGAGTGGCCCTCGTTCCCCTGGCATAAAGGCCTTTTTCCCGAGCTCCTCTGCCCCGGCAGCGCCTCGAGTGGCCCTCACCTTTCAACCACTCTATCACCGGCGTTTAAAGAAGTAAAGACTGGAGAGACCCCCTCGAAAGGAGAGACCCTCTCGAAGCCTCGATCGCACAATGACAATCTAGAGCGCGCGAAGCAGGACGCCGGCGGCACTAATTGTCCCCTCGCTGACTTTTGTCACTCTTTAGACAAAACCGCCCAAGACCTGGTCCTTCATCGCGTTACACCTTGAACCTTTGGCAACCTGGATCGTTCCATTATCTGCTATTTTTTGAATACAGAAAATTAATAGTATATTGTGCGACTAGTGGGAGAAGGAGAAGATTCCATGAGCG
>JAPYZK010009626.1:0-17024 GCA_030522785.1 Platygaster equestris | reverse complement strand
TATTTTTCTGAATTTTGTGAAGTATAATAAATGTTATTCGTCTTTTATTTGCGCAATATTTGATATTAAATTTTTGCGAATGTTGTACATTTATGCGATAATGTGGATTTTTTAGTATTTTGCAAAAAAAGCCAGTTGTCGACAGAATTTAAGGAACTTGGAATTATTTGTATTCGGAAAATCATTAGATTCTTGTAAATTTTTTTGAATTTTGTTATAATTTAAAATTTTGTAATATTTTGAAAAAAAAAAGTTTTGTTGAAATATTTGAATAAGTTGCAATTTTTCGATAATTTTTTATATTGTGTTTAAAATTTTGTATGAATTGCATTTTTTCCGGATTTGTAAAAAAATTGTATGTTCTTCCAATTCTTGAGACATTCCATATTTTGGGTAATTTTTGCTGAAAAGTTGCAAAATTTTTCGAATTATTATATTTTCGAAGAAATTCGGAAATATTTTAATTTTAAATCATTTTTAAACGTTTAAAAATTATGTAAAATTGTTGCATTTTTCAAAAGATTTTCAAATTTACACGATTTAGTGAAAATTGCGAATTTTGTCAAGTCCAAAAAAAAACTGTAAACTTGTTTAAATATTCTTAGATTCAAATTTTTGGGATACGCTAAATTTTTTCATTTGTCTCGAATTCAGAATTCGGAGGAATCCAAAATTAGTAAAAAGGTGTGCATTTTTGTATAAACTCCAAAATCTCCGAATTATGCAAAAATTATAAATGTGTAGTCTGTTCTATATCTTCCTAATGTCAATATTTTCTAAATGAGCAAATTTTTGGATATTAGCAGAACACTACAAAATTTGTCCAAATTCAAGAATTTCCAGAACTCCAAAACATTTGTAATGTTTACTTAAACGACGTAAATTTCGAAAATGGGTAACATTCAGTCTCCGTTAATTTTGCGAATTTTGAATAATGTCGTAGGAAATATTGTCTCAAAATTCTATGGGGAATCTATGGTTTTTCGTCGTTACTGTAACTTTGGGACACCCTGCACAGTCAAATCAGACTTAATAAAATTATAATTATTTTATAATTTTCTAGCCATCCCATTTTTTTTTTTCAACTGTATCATTATACAAAAACAGTTAATATATTTCCAAACTCGTAAAATCACCAGTAAAGTATCCTCGCTAATTTTGAAAAATTCAAAAGTATATTAGAAAATCCACCCAAATTAAGCACCGAAAATTCTCATCATAATATTAAAAAACATCGCAACGAAAGATACGATAATAATTTATAACGTATCCAAAAAATCGAACTCAATAAAATTCCTATAAGACTAAATTCATTCGAAAATCTCCCTCCAAACGTTTTTTGCCCACGCCTTTGAGTGTGGGGAAGCTCCCTACGAAATGAGAAACGCTCGATTGACAAGACCGACCCGGCAGACACTTAATCTCGCGCGCACATTGACCGTAACCAAGACTTTCCATAGCATGTATCTCCGGTTACACATTTTTCTATTTTCCCGCGCCCCTCGTCGTTTCTCCATCCATGCGGAACAGCCGAAAAAGAAACGTTCATTGAAGTTTCGTTCCGAGGGACCCCGAGCCTCTGGCGGTGACGTGGTTTGTTTGAGAAAAGGGGGAAAATGAAATGGTACCACTCCCTATTAGATTAGTGGATCAATTATGTTCATCCATCAACAATAAAATACATACTAGAACTGTGGGTTGGTCATGCACTGAGAGAAACGAGGGGGTGGCAACATGGGCAATGACCAGTCGAAATTGTCTTCGCTCGTATTTTTCTGGTTCAACTACCTAACATTTTAGGGTCTCTGCCCTTCTCCACCCCTTAGTAGGGGCTTCGCACCAGGACCCTGTTTTCGAAATATTAATGGTCGAAAAAAGGAGATATTTTTCTGCTAAATATCGGCAATATCCTGAAATGTCGTTGATTCCCTTGGTGAAACGTAGACTCGATTTGCATACGAGAAAAAGGGAATTTTTTTCGAAATTCAGAGTTGTTCAAGCGACCTAGAATGATTGAGTTTCGTCACGTATTTTAGGAAGAGAGAGTAACTTCAGAATTTGTGAATCTAAAATTGGAAGAAAGTATTCAAATTTGCGATTTTCACTTTTCAGTTTCGATAGTTTTTACGTAATTTCAAAATGCAGTACATCGATTATTTGGCTACTTGTTAAGCCAAATTTCAATAGATTCAACTGAAAATTTTTTGAAATTTAGACACAAATTTTGAGCTCCAAGATGAATATTGTCGTCGAAGAAAATTTCAACTGTTCATGTGCATTGCTACGTCTCACCTTCTTAGGTGTAACTTTCGAGACAGGATTTTTGGGTCATAAACTTTAGGCGCATCCGATGATCGCGATGGTGATAATGATGATGCAATTCGATATTATATCGGCGTGTAAAAATAGAATTGGCAACCGCGGGTTTCCGCTAGACTTGGAAACTTCGCCGAGTCATGCCCGTGTTACGTCAAGCGCTCATTTTCAGGTCACGTAATAATTCGCGGGGGGTGGCTCGTATTTGAACGCCCGAATTCACCTGTCGACGTGATTTCTTCCCCCAACCCTCTGACGAAAGATTGACATTTCCTGAAAAATTTGTTTTTTGACATTTATGGCTCATCAATACAATAAATGCAATTTGTAACCTTATTCTTCAATTTTGCTTTCGTTTTTCCTCGAGAAAAAGGTTTGGTAAAAATTACTATGTTTAATTAGAGTATTTAGTAGTTTTAACCAAAAAATATCATAGCTTTGAAATGTAGTGGAATCTGTGACAAAAATGAGAATTTTCAAATTTTGTTGTTTCTGAAGTTTAATCTTAATTTAATAATTAAGTTGATTATTATTTATTGGGTTAACGATTAATGGAAAACTTGCGTATATGGTACTTTCCCAGCGGGCGCAAATCGTATAAAAGAAAACCGAGTCAAGACGGTATTATCCCCCGAAGTTGTATGTTCTCTGGCTCGAAAATGCCGCGACCGCGTTTTCGACTGGCAACAGTTCCACTTCGACCACGTGAAAAATGTTGCGAAATCGCAATCTCGAACGGAATTTCGGAAAATCCGTGATATTTCCGAGTCAAAACAACGGTTTCCCGATTCGCGGTCTCGTCATAAATATAGAGCTCGTATTTTTATCAGCGCGCAAAGGGCACGGTTGATTATGACTCGGCATTGGCGCGTCCCGACAATTATGTTTCTCCCAAGCGACAATTAACCTCGGATATTGAGCGCGTTGCAAGGTCGCGATGTCGTTTCCTCAACTCGAGAATGTTCATTTGATCGAGGTTGTCTATAACGGAATTAGAAAACGTGGAAAATTTGGGAGTGATTCGTGCTGGAATTTTTTACGAATAATGATTTTTTAGACCTTTTTTTGTTTTTTTGTCAGATTTTTGGGAATTTTGAGTATGTGGTGAGAAGCTTTCGAATCTTTGAATTCACGATTTCTGAAACTTTGGAAATTGGAGATTTATTTTGTTGTTTTTATTTAATTTCGAGTTAGTTATTTGATATCTAACTTCGAGATTTTTTGAAATCCTAAAAACTTTGAAATTACGAAAATTGCAAAAATTCCGAAACTCCTGAAACTTTGCGATATTACAATTATTGAAAAATTTCATTTTTCGTAAGGTTTTAGAAATTCCAAATATTTGATGAATTTTCGAATCTTTATACAATTAAAAGGAAGAATGTAAATTTTCAAAGTTTTAGAAATCGGAGATGCAAGGATTTGATTCGTATTTCAAAAATTTGAAAATAACGTAGTTTCAGGCTACACAAAATCGAAAAATTCTCAAACATGAATACCTACAAAATTTTCAAAGTATTAATGTTCAAGACATGTATAAACTGACCGTTGGAAATTTTAAATGTATTCAGTTGATTTGATAAATGTCTGGATTCAAATTTTTAGACTTTGAAAATGATGTAGTTCAAAAACAACAAAAATCAAAAAATTCTCAAACATGAAACTACGAAATTTTCATTTTTGTTATCAGATTTTGGTAATTTCAAATATTTGATTACGAATTTTCGAACTCCCAAATTAAACTTTCAATTTTTCACATTTTGTTCTTTCGGTTCTACTGTGTCTCGATCCGAATTCTTGGATTCTGAGGATAAAGTACGTAATGTAAAAATACACTCCACAAAAAATTTTTAAACATTAATACCTACAAAAATTTCAAAACGTTAATGTTTAATAAATGCATAAATTCATACTACACGTCCCGTTTTCCGGGACGAGTAGTGATTTTGTTCTCCTTTTTTTATTCAATTTGGAGAACAAAGGGTTGTTCGAGATCGCGTGAGAAAATATTGTAAGGTGATAAGGGACGCGTGTGCCCGTGAATAAACTGAATGACGGGGAAACGGGGTCTCTGGGTCGGCGCTGGAAGCCGGCCAGAAAGTGAAAAGCGCTTCGGGACTCGTCGCCCATAACCATGGGCGCATGATTTTACGTTCCCCTTTGTTTTTACGACGACGTTACACCGGGGCATTGCTCACTTCGAGCTTCAAGTTGCGTAAGGTGAATGTACCAACACCCGGGGAATTTCGGTGACTTCATAATATGTTTCATTGATTTTGGACCAAAACAAAAAATATTCTCATAATATAAGTTTCAGTATAATAGGGATTTCTTCTTTTTAAACAAATTTTCAAAATTCGTAAAGTACCTGAAAAGGGCTGAAAATTAGCGGAAAACGTTGCGAATAAGATAAAGCATTAAGAAATTTTTTTAATTTACGAAAATGTACTGGAAATTGACTAAATATGAGACGTCATTAAAATTGCCAAAATTTTGGTAAATTTTTGAAATTAGTTTATAATCAATGCTGGAAGATCCCAAGATTATTATTAAGTTACAGGAGTTATTCTAAAGTGACATGGGCGATCTGAAAGTTCAAAATTGAACAGTTGTATACATTAACCGGTTGCGCGCTCGAGAAATCGTATTGCGCGCAACCGGTTATTGGATAGCGCTGTTCAATTTGTTTCTGAATTCTGGAATCGATAAATTATTTAGATGGATTTGGATCAGACTTTTTATGAATTCCCAGAAATGTCAGGAAATCGATTACAAAATTAGAAACATGTTCGGAGAATTCCAGAAAAGTCTTGAAAATGTCATTTTCATTTCAATTTTTATTCGAAATTATTCAGGAAATCGATCACGTCATTTTTTGTCAAAATTCAGGAAATTGATGACAAAATTAGAGTAATGTTCAGAGAATTCCAGAAAAGTCTTGAAAATATTATTTTCAATTCAATATCATTTCGATCATTCAAATATCCTTTAAAACTTCATGAATTCACTAAAAACCCGTAGGAAGTGATACGAAAAAAGGTGAAAATTTTCTTTTAAAAAAACTGTATGAGATATTATTTTCAATTTTCATAATTCCTCGAAAGAACAAAACTTCCCTCATAAATTTCTGAAAATATTACGAAATATGTGTATTGAACGTGTCGATTTCACTTATGGAAACTCAAGCCCCCCCCCCCCCCCTTGTTTTCCCCTGCCCTACACCTAAATTTTAACGTTCCACGGCCGTTTCCATAAGCGAAAGTCTACTGTACATGATTTAATTGAATGGAAATAAGAATAAACAATTCAGAATATCATTTCTCCCTAACTGAATCTTCGCGTTCCACGACCGTTTCCATGAGTGAAATTCTACAGTATCTTTTTGAGAAATATGAAAAATATTTTTTGAGGTTCACAATTCATTCGTGCTCTCTTCGGAAAGTGTAAGTGTGTGATCTATTCAGAAAGGGCGCGACCGGCGAAACAAGGGGTAAAAGTCGGGCAACGAAACGAAGCGGCAAATTAAGCTCGTAAAGCCGTAGAAGCAAGCTCCGGAATCAATGAACTGATGTCGAAGTTTAATTGGATTGGCCGACATTCGCGCGTCCAGTTTTGTTACGGGGCAAAGGATCGAGGAGATGTGCTGAAAAAAGTGTCAGTTCCTACAACTGCACCTTCAGTCATTTTAATAGTAACTCGGGTTTTCAGTGTTGAGGGGAAATTCGAAGTTGTTTCGAAATTGAGTATTTTCACGGAAAATTCCATCAAGTGCATACATCTGATTGGGAATCGAAAAATAATCGACGCGTTTTTTTTTTTTTCGATGAATTAGATACAAAGGCTTAAAAACGCTGTGACGTCACTAGGGCGGTAGAAGTCTAACACCTTAGTGACGTCACAGCGTTTTGTAAGTCTGTATCTCCTTTAATTTTTGATTAATCGAAAAAAGAAAAAATACGTATTAATTATTTTTTGGTTCTCTGTCTGATGGATGTGTAATGGAATTTTTGTGAAAATACCGAATTTGAACCAGTTCAATTTTTACTGAGTTTTCCAACTACATAAAAAAGATTTAAAATAGTTAATCAGTTTAGAAAAAAGAAAATTCTTTTTTTGAAAAAATTTGAAATTCTTATTGTAAAAATTCGTCAAATACGATACTTGAGTATTTAAGGTTGAGCTGCTGTTGATACGTGATGAATTGACTCGTCAAATGCTATAATAATACAGTTTACCCAAGTTTTGTTTCAGTTTTTTTTGTTTTTTTTTTTTTTTTTTTTTTTTTTTTTTTTTTTTTTTTCATGTTCTAGTGAAATGTATCTTAATCTTTACGTCATTCGAGATTATGGAAAACAGATCCAAGTACTTTGGGATCTGAAAAACATGAAAGGCGCGCTCATTTTTTTTTTTTTTTTTTTCGTTTTAGTTTTTGGAACGTTTAAAAACTTGGGTATTCTGATAAAACTGTTTTTTGTTAAGTGCTTTGATAGCTTTACACGGGAGATATATTTCCGGGTATAGCAGATGCGTTTTTTTTTTATTATGATTTTTAACCATCTATAAATTATATAAATTGAATAATTGAATATTCTAAATTGATTTGGATTGATAAAAAATGTAGTTCGAACTAAATTTTTCAGACTGTTAATATATTGCTGATGTAAATTGAGCAGTTGGTTCCCACCTACTCGATTTCCAAGGATCAGTTTATCAGTTGTTAAAAAATTTTTATTAATATAAATTTGTTTTTTTGTATTCGAGATTTAAATTCTGATTTTTAGTTTCACTTCACAAACTTGAAGAATATAAACAATGAAGAGCAATACATGAAATCGCGCGATTTTATGAAATTTTGTAATTATTCAGAATTTTTATTCATTCGTTGTCGAGCGATTTTTACGCTAACCTTTTTACCCTTTACCATTTTTCAATGGCAGGCAAATTTAAATTAATTTCAAAAAATTATAGGCCATTGTTTTGTTATGTTGAACTAATATTAGTTTCGGAAAAAACTTTTCTGTTTACAATAGTTTTCGATAATATACTACGATATCGATAAAACTTCATGATGATAATCATTCTTCCGCCTTTTCAACATGATCCAACGATAAAAACCCGGAGTGATAAAAATACAAGGTGATTTATATCAGCAATAAGTATTTAAAAGCATTTCATTGTATGAAAACGTTTAGAATCACGCGGTCTGTTTCTATTTTAAGATTCGTTCCGAAACTAACTCGTTCCGAATTTCTTATCCTTTGGAAATGTTTCACTATATATTTTTGTAGTAAATTTTTTCTAAATGCGCAGCGATAAAAAAGTGAAGTAAGAATGAGTGAAATTTAGTGAAAAGTACTTAATAAATTTGGTGTAACATGGACCAACTAAATATATAGTTGATTTTAGTGAATCAATTTAATGAAAATAAGTTCAGTCGATTTAACTGAATTTTTTACGGAATTTACTAAATAAATCGTTTTTATGTACAAATTTAGGTAAATAGATAGTCAGTTGTGTCAAATTATGAATATTGATGTATTTTAAGTATGACAGATGATCATTCGAAATAAATTTATTTCGTTGTGAATTTTTAATAAGTACTTCTCAATATTAATTCATTCCCATAATGATGAACACATTAGTATTCAAACTGAAAGAATAAATGTAGTAAGAACTACTGAATTTTAAAATTTGTTTCAACTTCATTTTATTATTTTCACACTAAAATTATGATATTTTTTGTTTCAAACTACTTGCTCACGAACAACTGTAAAAATTCACTAATTTTTACCATACCTTTTTCCTCATATGTTCAACTATTCCCCAAAAACTATTTTTCACAACTATGCAGCACAAATTTCATTGTTCATCCAAAAAAACTTAAAATCTAACCAAACAATTTCTTCTCTGTTTCAGGTGAGTCTCTTCAACGATTTCCTTGATCCACAAGCGAAGTTCAACTCCTACAAATGCCCAACTATCGGTACATCCGACCCGAAAGGTCGCGCACGTGATTAACAGTTCATTATAGTGCACATTTCCATAAGGCTCGATATCTCGCGTGATTGCATAGGATGACGGACCTTATAGACATGGTAAATTATTTTTCAACCTCAAACATTACAAAAATGTGTGGAACTTGACAAGATTCAGACTTTTGATTTCGCGATTACCACCCCATTGCAATTCATGAATTTCCCCCCGCCCCCCCCCCCCCCCGTGAAGATGGGTCTTTCGCTGCGAAGTCGTAAAAAAAGTGCGATGGCCCGTACTCGATAATTCGGATTCGCCGGCGTCGAAGGGTCCCGGACATCGTTATTAACCGCGACATTTTATTGCTGCTGATGCCTCGCTTTCAACCGCGACGAATCATGACGGGGAAAGAAAAATTACGCCCGGGGATATTTTTACACCCGCCGCAATCTCGAGGGCCTTTAACAACCCGCTGTTTTTTTAAAACAAATTTATATACCGGCGCTACCGAGCGTGAAAGATTCTAACCGTAAATCCCGCGATTTTCTTATGTTTCCTTGGTTTCGCGAGGTGATCTTGAAACAAAAGAAAATACAGGGTTTATTTTAAGGTTGAGCTGCTACGGAAGCGTTTTTCGGTGTACACGAGTTTTGTGGGCGACCTTCTAGGATTTTTTTGTTTCTTTTTTTTTCTTGGGAAGGTCTGTTATGAATTTTGGATATTTTGGTTGTGTGGGCGAGCGCCCCCTACCTGTCCCTCCCCCCCTTTAATTCAGAATTTGAAAATTAAATTGAAATTTCGGTGAATTATGCTTTCTAGATTATTTTTGAAGTTGTATAATAATAATAATGGAGAATTCTCGGAACAGTTGGATCTTCTGAGAATTGAAAATAGTTTTTGACGATTTTGAAAAAACGAATGATGCAAAAAATATTCTACCGATCTAAAATTTGTTTGTAAACGATTCGTCATTGTTTATCAATTATTCGATTAAACTAGAAGCCAAAAAAATTGAAAAGTCAAGATAGCAAATACAGTTCTTCGTCATTTCAAAAATTTTCATAAACAAATTCTCAACACACTTTTATCTAAATTATCCTTAATCGTATTAATATATTTTTTGCAAAGTACGCACTAAATAGACGCTTCGAGCCCCTGAAATAGCGCATTGAGGACACGTCCATTTACGACATGCAATTTGGTATTTTACCTATGATCGCTCCTCAAGTCCTACAATTGTTCCTCAAGTCCGCTGAAAACAGGGACAATGTGGATTCTCTTATCCAACTCGCATGCGCGTTGTCGACTCACGATGTTTTGACATTTATAGTCTCGTGATGCACCGTATCGTGAATGGACGTCCTCAATGCGCTGTTTCAGTGCGTGTTTTGAAAAAAACGATGTTTGCACCTCGGACCCGAGGCGTGCTTTTCGGGCCGAGACGATGTATGAAGCCTGCACGCCTCAAGTCTTTGGTACGAAAATATCTATAACAGTGCATGTGCATTGTCAAATAAATAATTATATAATTTTATATTGAGCTTGAAAACGAAACCTGACGATTCGATTTGAAATAAATGTATATTTGTATGCAAACTTGTTCACAATGCAATTACAGAATCAGTATACAGTTAAGTAAAAATGCAGTTGAATTTGTGTTTCATGTATACAAATGAAACTTTTTGGACTATACGTACTCGATTTTCAAGAACAAACAAGTACTTGGAGAAAAACTTCAATTTATGTCATTAAAACACTTAATTGCAAATTTTATTGCATTTTATGTAAACAATTCGATTAATAGAAAATACGCGCAAAGAAAATAACAGTGGTTGTCAGAATGAAGTTGACTCTCATTGAAGATTTGACCAAGACTCCAGAACCTTTTGGTTTGGGAGTAGTCGTTTTGGGAGTAGTCGAGTTGGGACTAATCGGTTTGGGACTAGTCGGTTTGGGAGTAGTCGAGCTGAGAGTAATTGGTTGGGGATTCGGTTTAGGGAATAATGTGTCTTTGGCCTTTTCCATTTCTTTAGCAGTGCTTACGTAAAAAGATATTGAATTTTTGGCCAAATAAACCATTTCTTTGCCAGATTCCCTTTTTGCTTTTACAACTGGTACCGTCCAAAACCTGGTTATGTTCAAATTGTCGCGAGTGTCGATCGTTTCAATTGAAAGATTCCTCATGCATTTGCCAATCTGAATGTCTTCTTTGGTTGTGATCGAACAGTTCGATTTAGTGCTCGTCACCTCGTTCACTAGTTTTTTAAGTGCTGGCCAGCTGACCACGTATCCAGCCTTACTGCTCATATAACCGTAATGCGTCTTGTTGAATTTTTTCGGAGCATTCTCATCATGTCCGAAGTACAAAGCTCGTTGAGAATCTTTTTTCAACAAAAACTGTCGAAGATTGTTCACTATCACGTATCTAAAAACAATTGTGGAGCATTTCATTACAAAAAATGTAGACATTCAGAAAGAAAGAATTGAGATAAAATGATGCGAGCAACAAAATTTTTCAAATTAACAGAACACAAAATAGCATCATTTGTTGATAAGAGATAAAGTGCATTGATGGAGTGATCCGGTCTAGTTTTCGACTTATTCTTATTAATGGATACTCACGTTCGGTCTAAAGCCAGCAAGACCCATTCGAATTTTTTCTGGTTGAATTCGGCTTGGAATTCTTTAACGGTGCGGTTAAATGCTTCTATGCTTCCTCCACTTCCAGGTGCTTTGGTTAGGTTCCAAGTTGGAAACTCTGGTTTTCTAGCTACAAGTATATTAGTAACGTGAAATTGGTCTCGTGTGTTTTATAAATCGTCACCTCATGAGAAGATTACTCATTTTCAGGCCGTTATTGAAAGCAGTATATCATGCTACAAGTTTCAAAAGCGACCGATTTTGAATGAGTGTAATTCATAACTACAGCTGGATCTCGATAGAGCGCTCGTCTCGGGGGTCTTAAGTAAACATTAAGCTGGATCGAGAGAGCGATAAGACGAGTAGAAACACCATCAGGTAGAAACCTCGAGGGACCCAAACCCAAAAATAACGAACCATTAATAACTTTCCAGGCTTCTGGAATTTGCTCCCTACTGTGAAACTCGGAGCCTTATCACTGCCGAGATCTTCACGGTAAATTAGAGCGCTCTTGATCGAATTACGCTCCATCGAGATCCAGCTGTAAATGAAATTTATAATATAAAAATGCATGGTGATTATCCAAGCAGGTTGGTAGTCGAGTGGTATGCCTTTAGACTACCAGTCTGCAGGACGTGGGTTCTAATCTCGGCGGAGTCAGATTTTTTGCTGTTGCTGTTCTGCTTGGAAAAAATTCGTTGATCACCAAAAGCTATTCGATACCATATCCGACTATGCCTTCACTTGGTTTTCCATGGTTTTCCAAGTGATTCAATAGTGGGTCACAGGTAACTCAAGTTGACGTAAATACCGGTGTAGCGGGGATTCCATGGAAGGGGGGAAAAAGGAAAGTGAGGAAAGGAAATGAGAGGGAGCCAGAACACTCATTTTCCTACCTTCTGTTATGTTTAAGCCTGCATAGATCGTTTTGTTACATTGTGTCCCCCAAGTTTCTTTCACAGCTCGCGAGAAAGTAATGTTCCCCTTGTGCTCGTTCGAAACCAAGACCAGGCACAGAATTCCGCCTTTTACTCCCTGTGAAAAAAATGCAGCCGTTACTATAAATTGGAATAAAATTCGATTTAACTGCGTTTGATTGCATAATTGATGATGTCATTGATCGAAAACTCTCTCAAAAGCAATGATTTTGTTACTGTTGACACATTTATTCAACTTGAACATTACCGCTCTTACAGCCAAAGTTTGCAGCACTGTCAGTGCAAGGACGAAAATGAAAACCTTCATAGCGAATCTTTCAGCTGCCAGAATCTGGGACATAATAATACAGTACTTTATAAATTATTTCATATGAAAACATTAAATTGAGATGACGGAAAGAATAGCTCGCTTAGCGCTCGAAATCACGTAGAAGTATTGTCTACTCGGGGTGAAAGGTGGAAAAAAAAAAGTTGTCAAAACCGAAAATGAAAAATATCCGCGGGTCCCTGTCGATCCGGGGAACAATTTTTCGATTCGCTTTGTATGAAAAAAAAAAAAAAAATTGAATATTTTTGTCGATCGGAAATCGATGTTTTTTTAAACATAACTTACGATTACTCAATTATTTGTTGATAGAATTAAGCGAAATTTTAATGCACGATTCTGGACACATTAGCGATTGCTACGAACCATCATATTTTAGTGTAAATTTAATTTTTTTATTTTTACTTCATTTTTTGGAAACTTTGGCGGAAAAAAGTATGCAGGGAAGGTTTCGCGAGAGACAACTTCCAGCGACAAAGTTTTTCATTATATGACGAAGAAGTTTTTTGTTTAATATGAGCACGATTGAAAAAATACTAGAGAAATTACAGCGGGTTTAAGGAAAACGGGAGAACGCTTTCTCGCGCTCTCTTGCTGATCGCAGTCACGCATTCTTTGGCGGGTATTTTTCGTTCATGTACGTCAGGTATAGATTAGATTCCGATAAAGAACTAATATGATTTTAATGACCCTAAGTCCTTGAAAATCAATTTCATAACTGTTATTTTCGGAGGTAACATTCCATTTAGTTGAATTTTTTGTGCAGTATCGCATACTTGACAGTACTAAGTTTATTTAATTTCAAATTATCGAAAACGAGACGCAAGTATAATGAAGTACGAGTGGCACAATCAATATTTATTAATACATTGTTAATACGGTAGCAAAAATTGTTATAATGATAGAATAATTCCTGATATTGCGTTACACATATTGTACATTAAAATTCTAAGTTTTCACATGAAATTTGCTACACAGTGAGAAATATAAATATTTCTACTTCATAGTACGTTGAATATTGTTCAGTTGAATAACAATTAAATAAGTAAATCATACGAATATTTTACATGAATCATTTTCGACTTTTGCGAACTTAATGGGAAAACAAGAGTGCGATTCTTCGGTATTTTCCCGGTCATTTTACATTTGCGAAATTTTAAAATTTTGGAAAGTCTTAAAAATACTCGAAACACTGGAGATTTATAACCGATTTTTTTAGGTTTCTTGAGAAAAAATTCACTTTCATTTTGAGACATTTTCAAAACTTTTCCCAAATTCAATAATACGAAAGAGTCGCGAATCCCTTAATTACTCTTTTTTTTTTCTCAGAGCAGATCACAGAATTTTTTCAGAAAATTTGCGTGATTCCGGAATGTTTCAAAAAATTTTTCAAGTCCCTGAAATTCTCGAAAACCCTTGAGAATAATTTTGAAAATACTGAAAATATACCAAACATATGATTTACGGAAAAAGGCTCAGAAATTAAAATTTGTCATACATCTGTGAAAATTTATAAATTTACTGAAATTACAAAAAATTAAAAACTTATCGAAAACCTCCAAACCCTTTGCAGTTGCACACATTTGGAAAATTATTCCTTCATTTGCAACAATTTAAGTTCTAATAAGAAATATTCTACACATTTATTTATACAACTGTGATCTCTTCATCAAAAATCCCAACAAAGATTCTAACATAATTGCTGGAAAGAAAAAAATGGATAAAAATATCTTGACGTATTCTTACGTATTCATACACGAAAAATGCTCGTCAAAGAATGTGTGACTGCGGTCAGCAAGAGAGCGCGGGAAAGCGTTCTCCCGTTTTCCTTAAACACGCTGTAGTTTCTCGAGTATTTTTCCAATCGATAATGAAAAACTTTGTCGCTGGAAGTTGTCTCTCGCGAAACCTTCCCTGCATACTTTTTTCCGCCAAAGTTTCCAAAACGATGTTTTCGATTGTCAGTAATTTGCAATGAAATAACAATACAAAAATTAAATTTACAATAAAATATGATGGTTCGTAGCAATCGCTAAAGTGTCCAGAATCGTGCATTAAAATTTCGCGTCATTCCATTAACAAATAATCGAGTAATCGTAAGTTATGTTTAAAAAAAACATCGATCTCCGATCAACAAATAATTTCAATTTGTCTTTTTTCTTCTAAAAAATACAAAGCGAATCGAAAATTTTTATCTGCAAAAATTGTTCCCTGGATCGATACGGACCCGCGGATATTTTTTATTTTCGGTTTTGACAACTTTTTTTTCCCCACCTTTCACCCCGAGTGGACAATACTTCTCTACGTGATTTCGAACGCTAAGCGAGTTATTCTTTCCGTCATCTCATTTGTCGATATTTTCTATCTTTTTTAAGTATTTTTTTTCAATTAACGTAATATCTTTTTCACAACTCGCGCATTGCAAATTCGATATTCGACGTCTGTAGAGCATGGCGAATTCGAAAAATTACACGTTACTTTTTTCAATTCAGTCTCAGCAATGAGGAAAAAAATCAACGTGTAATTGTCCGAATTCACTATAATGCTTCTCATACGTCAAATATTGAATTTCCCGTGCATGCTGTTCGTTGTAAAAAGTATGGTTCACAACTCGTTGGGAAACCACGGAGCTTTACCAGGTGCATGTTGGAACTCGCCTTCGGCTTGTCTTGCAAACTTCACATTCGAAAAAAAAAACCCTTCTGCACAAGTTGCGACACGCAGATATTCTAAATCCCGATGTATACGGTTTTGCGCCGCCAACATCATTCTCCTGGTAAAAGCTCCTTTTTCCCAACTTGTAAAATGTAACGTACAGCCCTATTAACTTTGATTCTTATCAGAACTTCATAAAACCTCATAAGATTTCCAAAATTCTTATGAGATATTCGTTTTCCAGTGAATGAACGAGGTTTTAATAAATAAGTGAAGTATAAATCTTAAGGAACAAGTTTTTTTCTTATGAGGTTAATTTTTATAAGGTAGACCTTATGCAAATATATTATACGGTTTTCCTAAGGTTCAAAGTTACTAGGGAATTTGGCGACTCGAAGATATCACGTGTCTTATCCAAAAACATGAAAGTGTATTCAAGAATTAAATGTTCAAAAACGTACTCTGAATTTGCCTTAAAGCATAATTTGTATAAAGCAACTGGAATCGTAATATGATTTCAGTTGAAGTGCGATTTCGACTGCTTCGAATTTTAGTGGCTTACATATTTATTATTTCTTCATGAAACTAGTCGTTTGCTTCATTATAAACTTAATTAATTTATAGTTGACTACTTAATCATTCTCGTTCTAAAAAAATAATGTATACTTGAAAATTCAATTATTATTTATTGATTCAAATGACCTGTCATGACTCACTTGACGGATATGGATTATTAATTTTGTGTAATTCATTATTTCATTGGAAGTTGATTATTGAGAAAATTATATTTTTGTTCTTTGTTGAAAAATATTGAGAAACGGCGCAATGAAACTTCTTTTCGCAAGAAAAACTTTTTCTTTTGTTCAAGAAAAGAAATTATGAATTAAACTACAAAAATCCGAATAAACATAATCTTATTTTGCGATATTAGTTTTTTAACCAAATAATATTAATATTAATTGAATAGTCGACTATATCATGAACGACGTGACACGAGAATGAAAATTTTTGCCATCCATATATTAATCGCAAACTTTGTTTACACAACAATAATTTATGATTTTATTTCGACTCTTTGATAAGAAAAAATATATTTTTAATAGGCTTCACGTTTTTTGAACAAAGAAAAAATCTGTATTGTTCTAAAGGAAATAACGTATTTTTTCACTCAAACGATTAATTAGAAAAATACCATGTTTTCTTACCTTTCTTATGTTGAAAAAAAACCTCGAGTTGATGTCGCACTTGGGAGCAACACTTTGTGGTTCAATCGAAAACTGAACGGAGACTACTGATCTGTAAAATACACTGAATAGCTGATAGGATAGTTGGGAATGTCCCCAATTGAACGTCGCTATTACATGTATATATAGATATACAATGCAACGTTCGTGGTCGGCCATTTGTAAGTATTCGGACAGGACATGCGCGATAGAGCGGCGCGAATTTTAAAATCAGTCATTTACCTCGTGTAAATGTGAATGTCGCGCCGATTTAGCGCGCATGTCCTGTCCGAATACCTACAAATGGCGCCGTCCAACTGGGGTCAGAGAACTAGTGGTGGGAGAGTAGGAATCAGCTATCCAGTGTATTTTACAGATCAGTGACGGAGACTGACATTGTTCTAATTTGTATTTAGGTTTTTAAGAAACCTCGATAGGTATTGACGTAAATCATCAATATAAGCCTACTTATAAGTGTTTATAAGCCTACTTATAAACGAATTGAAAATGTTTTTCGAAGCTTCTCCAAATTGAGCATTTCTTTTTTTTTTTGTTTAATGAAAAATATGTAGGTACCTTATTTAATTTAGGAGGTGCTAAATTTGTTCATGTTTCGTAACAACGCAGATTTAAATCGTAATGTTTACATACTTTTATTTACTCCTGATTTAAATGTCAAATCATTATTAGGGAATTCGCAAAAAAATAACAAAAATAATTACATGTTCTGAAATGCTTTCGAATTCTACATCGGTCTGAAAAGTCTGATCGCCAGACGTCATGAAATTTAAGCGTTCCAAAAATTGCGAAAAAACGTCGTTTTCTCGTTCCTTCAAAAGAAATGTGCGGCGGTAAATGAACGCGACTTCACAAAAGTGTGTGAAAAGGCGCGGATGATGGAAACGGCAACGTACACCTGGGTGATTTTTTTTTTTTTTTTTTTTTTTTTTTTTT
>JAPYZK010009617.1:0-10986 GCA_030522785.1 Platygaster equestris | reverse complement strand
CTTGATTTGGTATTATTTTTATTTTTATTTTATTAATCTGTTAATGACACGTCTCCAGGATCGAATTACAATGAAATAAAACCCTTGTTCCCGAAAATATGATATCCAGAAAGTCGCTTAGAACGGATTCATTCGTTTCATTTTCCCAGGGAAATAGAACTCCACCAGGATTTGCGGCGAAAATTGTATCGTGGTACCGAATTAGGAAAGACGCGTTCGACGGACGCGCGAGGAGCCACTGCGGTTCATAACGGGTTCGTGCAATCCGAACTCACTCCGTGAAATTAATTTTCCGGGGCAATCTTCAAATGCCGAAACTAACAATGAGTCGCTAGAAAATACCTGTAGGTAATTTCGTGGCTTGGGGTGAATTTTGGGTCGACGATGCCACGCTTGAAACATGACTACTATAATGCCCTACAGCCAGAGACCGGGATTGAAAAAATTACGACTGAATATGGGTTTCGACTTTTCCTAATCGGTTCGTATTTAACGATTCTGTCAGAACTAAAGATACAAACTAAACTTATATGATTGACCAATTATATTGAATTAAACTTGTATGATGGATCAGTTTCCAAATCTGTAACCGAGGAAATGAAGAGATTCGTTAAGCATAGGATCATTATATTTTGGATCGATCGTTTCATTAGAGTCTTTTTTTTTTATAAATTGTTATAACTTGCACTGAATTCGACCATTTTTTCCGCAGAATGTTGGTAATTACGTAAACTCCGAAAATCGCTGACAACCCAGTCGTAACGGACTCCACCAAAACTCCACCGTAGCAGTGGGTTTTTGGTGGAGTACGAGAAATCTCGTGGAATTTGAAAAATATGAATGCATTTCCATTGATATTTGCATTGGATCAGAATATGTAGCTGTTACCTCGTGTAATTAGTATATAAATGTAAATGTAACATTATTATATTATTTATTATTTTTTATTCGTTATTTATTCATTTTTTTTTACATAAGCTACAGTATTGTATTTTGTACCAGATAACAATTCTGAAAGTGAACTTGCGCGGAAATTTGAGTGTTTATCGCGAATTAAGTACAAAAAAGATAACTCCACTGTTACTCCTCTGAAACTCCACTGAAACAGTAGAGTTCGTTACGATTGGGAATGAGTACACTTGGAAAAGTAATTTGACAATGATAAAAAATAAAAAATGTAAACATAAATGTCGTATCAAAAAATTTTGATATTCACATCTCCTTTACATATTCGTCAAGGTTGAAACAGTATTTGACGAAAATCCCACCTCCTCAGTATCAAGAGGCCCAGTCGGGCCTCTCACTAATAAAAAAAAATGTGTCAAAAATGCCTGCCTGTGCCTAAGCATACAGGAATTGGGACGGTCTGGAAATCGTTTTTCCGCTATTATTAATTGTACACATGAAAAACATCCATCTTGAGCACACCATCCGCTTCACGCGATTTTTCTACGCGATACAGTGTAATTGATAATGATTACTACTCAATTTGTAAGACCAAAAACAACAAAATAGTTGCGCCGCGATCCAGGTTTTGACGTCTCAAAAATTTCGTACGATTCAGTCATTCAAGAATCGCCGTTTGGCAGCGTTAAAATCGCCTAAATCGCCGCGGTAAAATTTGAAATCGCCTAAAATATCGCCTAATAATTACCCTAGTAATTTCGATTCTCATAAGAATCAACGAAATTTTTATGAAATAGGAAATTTTTTGATAAGAATTGCATTTCTTATAAGGCGGCCTTATAAAATTTTTATAAACTCTACGATTCTTATAAGGTGACCTTATAAGAAATTCACTTTTCTTATAAGAATTAACTGTAAAAATCTTATAAGAAAATTTTTTCTCATAAAAACATTTCTGAAAATTCTTTTGAAAACAGTTTTTTTATAAGAAAATTTTTTATACGATTTCCTTATAAAAATCGTGGAATTGATAAGAATTTTATAAGGTCGTCTTATGAAAAATGGAATTCTTATAAAAAAATTTAGGATCTTATAAGAATTTTGTCCATTTTTATAAGAATCTAAATTACTAGGGTAAATAACATTTACGTGACTCTAACCTCAAAAGTGGTACTTCAAAGGTCTTTTTCGGTCCTCGATACAGTACCGCCCATTCGGGCAAAAGCTAATTTTACCGAAACGATTACAGTCCTCGGCTTCGCCTCGGACTGCAACTCTTCGTTTTGCAAAATCAGCATTACTCCGAATGGACGCGAATGTACTAAAAATCGACGTAACTAACCGATTTTTAATAAATAACTCACATTTTCTCATAATTGGCGCTTTTATTCCAATACTAAGAACTTTGGACACAGCATAATTCACAAATATAGATCACGCTCGGCATTTATTATTATATAGACGTGTTTTGTTTGTTTGGACGTGTGTTTGATGTGTATTTTTTTTTTTTTCTTTATATACATCATTCAGTCGTGATTTTAGCTCATCTTTTTGTTTATGCTCAACTGTGAACGAAGAGGGTTCGGACCGCGCGAAAATTTGAATGAATTAAAAGTAAATACGTAAAAATAGCCCCGTAAAATTAAAATCAGGCGAAAAAAAATTAGTTCAGCAAATTTTGAAATCGCCTAATTGGCGACACGTCGCCGCGACCATAATTTTGTCGCCAAATGGCACGTCGAAATCGCCTAATTTACGACAAATCGCCTAAACTGGCAGCACTGCAATCATTCAGCTGTGCATAGTCTCTGACATGAACTATATATTGGTATCGGAAACTTATAATGTTCAATTTCCGTTAACCAAGAACCATATTCCATTCGACACTTCAAATGTAAACTATTGACGTTAAATATCCCCTCGTTTCTTTCATATCCGCTGCATCAATAAAAACAGTAACAAAAATATGTTCTTAACGTGGGGAAAAACGTCTCATTTTTTGCGGTCGAAACTGGCAATGATGAACTTTATATTACAGTCTGAATGCGGGAATGAAAGCTCGTTGTCGAACTCATGGAACAAACACGATGTAAACGAGCAAGAGCCGCACTGGCTCTCGTATAAATACACGGCTACGCAATTTTCGTGTCCCCGGGAAATGTACATACTTCTATCTAAACATGCAATAAAAGCCGAGTTACTCGAAAACTTTTAGTTCGCAGCATTCTACCTGCGCGAATTTTCGAAATCATTCCACTTGTTTACTTTTTGTTCTGGCGCTGAATTGGAAAACATGGTAACTGCGTCCAAATGACAAATTACTGACAATTACGTAGGACTCGATGTTACAGAAATGACTTCAAAAATAAACCACTTGGAAAGCTATTAAACGGTGGAACTGCTAATCGACGCAAAATTTTAGAGTGGAAATCGCTTCAATTACAGATGAAGCTTATTTTATTTTCGTATACCGTTATCGAGCGATCGTGTCAAACCAAATTAAATTACCGCTTTTCTATGATTTAGTATCTCAAAATGCACGTCTCCTTCTTGATTGAAGGAATGATATAAATCAATCATCAAAGAATTATTATGAAATGAGGTCAAAAGTGCAAATATAATTTAAGTTTTCATCCAAAATTAACCGAACAAGTTGGAATGCGATTCGTTTTCGGGAATCCTATTTGATTTCACGTCTTGTAGCAGTAATTCAATTAATTCAGATGTACAAACTTCTGCAATTACGGTATTCCAAGTAAATCTCGTTTCTGTTCACTATACGTTTTTTCGTTCTCGAAGCACTTGAACTTTTGCAGTTCAACATGAAAAAAACTTCACGTACTGCGTAAAGTTGAGCCGAATAAAGCGAAAACAATTGTTTTAACATCAGCTCCGGATTCTCCGCGGGTGCTGGAATGTAAATGGGAATGTGAATGTTTCAAGTCGCGAGTGGATTTCATTTCCCTCATTCTCACGAATGGCGAGATGAAAAATATCAATTTCAATCGAAATCCTAGAGGTGCAAAGTGAACATATTTTATTCTATCTCGACGCATGCAGAATCATCCCCGGTTTTCGGATGGTATATACATATAGATATTTCTCTATACAATGAAAAAAAAACCTTACCTTCTCGCAACCACCATGACCGTGTCAATCGATGCTCCTAACCTAACTAACCTGAGATTAAATTGAATTTGCTAAATTGAGTATCTAAACCACAAGTGGTTTTCCATGAGTTTCTTACGTGCATACCTAACCTACAATTGATTATGGCCAGATACTGTTTTTTAAAGTGTGTACCTAACACACAAGTAATTTTCTCTCACTCTCAGCAGGGAAACGAAATTACATATTCCTCGCAGACGTTAAATAAAAATGATTCTTCAAATTTGTGATTTTCTTCTATTTTGTAGTGATTCACTTTTCTCACTTTCAATTGGCGATTTTTTGCCAATAATTAATTCGTGATTTCCTACTTCTTTGACCTAAGATAACAATTTTTGTAACATAAAATACGAAAATGTCTATCCGGAAGTTTCTAGATATAAACTGGATATAACTGGAGATAAACTGGATTTAATTTGCGACTAAAAGGAAATGTAGGAGGAGATAAGCTGAAGGTAACTGGATGTAATAAGGGAAAGATAATGATGTAATAAGATGTAATAAGATGAAGGGAAGCAATGTTATGGGCATATAATGAGGGCTTAATTACATGCGAATAAAGCTAAATACAGTCGTCGATCGTCATTACAAAACTCCCAAACGACAATCGTATGACTGTTAAATCACGTTTCGGTTCACTATAGAAGTAAGTTTAACGAAAGTGTCTATCCGGACGTTTTTGGATATAAACTGGATTTCATTTGCGATTCTGTAATTGAAATTTTCATTCTTTTACAGGAAATAAAAGAACTGAGATGTTCACAAATATATAAACTGAGTATCAATTGAAGAAAGAAATTATTCTCTAATTTTTCAACGTTCATTGTTTCATTTCTCTACTTGTGTTTCATTTCTGACTTGATGCATGGTTTGTTTGATTCAATTTAATGTTTCTTGTTGTGCATCGGTTCTGTTTGTTATGTACCCTCAAAGTCGATGTTTGAACGAAATTATCTAAGAAGGCGCAGTCCATGTATGTGAAGTCTATAGTGCTGAAAGGGTGTGAAACGATCAATATAGACGTACGTACTTTCATGTATCGTTGAAGCTCAAATCACGAAAACATAGTGATTGTTCCGGGCGAATCTAATCGAACATAGTCCAGTGGGCAAAGGAGCTGCGAGCGTTTTCGGGACAATTTCGCGGTCGGGTAATCATGGGATCAGTATCCTCTCGTTACCCGAGTCCGCCATAATAATCCGTGCGACGTGTCTTACAGCCATTGAAAGATGAACTACACCCTCGTCCTTCCACTCCCTTTACACGGGATTGCGCTCTGCATCGATCCTGAGCCGTTTAGGAATTCCGGTCATACAAGTGACTGATTAGGGCTGCGTCTGGGCGAGGTTTTTCGAGTTGATCCAAGTTGGACGGTTGGGTATGTTTCGGGTTGCCAGGTCAGGTGTTTTCCGAATTTTTGTATACTTTTTGTTTTGAAGCTGCGGTATTTTATTGGACAATAATTCGATTCAAGTAAGATGTATCAATGTGTAAGGCACCGAAAATAACGAGCGGAAAACACTGAATTTGGATTGAATCCGTTTATTTTTGACGACTTGTTTTTCTTTTCTTTTCATGAGGAATGTTGTTACTCATAATGTTGTGATAATAATCAAGGGAAAACGTATTGCTGCGTATTGCACACTGAGAATCTTTTGTTTTAGACAAAGAGAGAAAACATACGAATAAGACGAAGTGAGTAGACAAACTGTAGTGTTATTAAAATAGCGTCTAGCCTGGGGTGTTCTTGAAACTCAGTTCGGGTTCGTTCGGTTTGGAGCGAGATTTGAAAATGTAAGTCATCGGAGATCTCCTTACAAATGTATGAAATATTGGGTACGGTTTACTATGTAGCCCATGTTTCCAGTACATATCGAGAACATCCTTTATAAGATCTTCTGACGGAGTGTGTGGAAATAACATTCCCTGTACACGTGATTACAAAATCGCTCCTTAACAAATTCAATAATGAATTAGATTACTGTATCAGAGAAGTATAAGAATCGATTTCTATATCGATATTAAACCAAATCAGCGCAGCGTGTATTTTTTCCGGTGACATTTGACTTCCCCCGTGATATGAAAAGCTGAAAAACGGACGATTTATTAAAGCTACATCGGGATAAGTGTCGATTATAATACAGATATATTTCTACGTTTCGTTATAGTTTCGGGGCTTTTTGTTTCGGCTCCACTGTTCGCGGGAAATGACATATGACACCGTTGTGAGAGGGGCGAGGGAGGTGCATAGAGCGCACGGGGGACGAATGTACATTATATGCAATCAACCAGTTGACCCCGATGCAACTTTTCGCGACTTTTTCCGACATCCCCATTCGGTCGTTAGTGAAATTCGCATGTTTTTCACATATTTCGTCGACGGTTTTGATGGTTTGTACAGTAAAATAGCCGTGAATTCGATTTGAATAAAAAAAACACATACATTTCGTGAAATAATCATGCACTGCATACGAGTACTTTATATTTTCGAAGCCTGGAAGATGATACATTCAATCAAGTACATTTATGATAATAACAGTGATTCGAAAATGACGATAACTTCCATTTCGAAAGTAGTACAGTCGAGTAAGAATTTCCAAAATTCCATACGCGACTTTGTAAGGTTAGGTAAGGCACTTTAGCAAAACATCGAGTTCAATCAAAAGGCATTTAGCTGAAGTAAGTGCTCTTTTCACTTGAAAAATCTTTGTCGAGTTAAAATTTCAAATTTTCCATACACGACTTCTTTGGGCTAGGTGAGTACTTTAGAAACGGATCGAGATTTAACCGAAATATTCTTTTATCAATCTTATCTCGAAATTCGTATTTCAAAAAGATGTTTTAATTAGTCCGGATGGAAATCTATGTTGGCGTGTTGTCGCAGTCTTTTATTTTGGCGATAACGATTTTATAACTCGCCTTCAGCTCGTATGAAAACCTTCGTCATCGCCCAAAAATTATCGGATGGAGCTTCAAAATTATGATTTCACATTCTTCTATCCACTCAAGCCACAATTTTATTTCAAAAGAGCGATAAACAACTGTTTCATTCGACATTCATCAAACTTTTTCGACTTGTTCTCTTGATTAAAAAAGAAATTGTTATTTTGAAAAAGCGCCGATTGTTCCGTGATCTATGTTAAAACTCCCATATTTTGACATTTTCGGAATTGGTTAAACCGTATTTTCCGCAAAACTGGCTGGACTAGATATTTTCTATTCCCTTAATGCCTTGACCTATCAATATATCGACATAGATCGATATATATCTATGTACGTAGATATACCATGTCAATTTGGTTCACGTTTGGAAGCTGTTCAAAAATGTGGAAGTCGACTGAATTCTGAAATATTTTCACTAACATAACCACTACACCGTAAAATTTCAACGGTTCATCTGACAAATCAGTCTCATTCAATCCCGTAATCAAATACCTCCTGTATGAAAACATTCAGTTGAATCAAGCTAACGGTGGGAAATTCTTCAACAAAACAAAAAGAAAATATCAAATTTGCAAGAATTACCATCGAGTTACCCGATTCCTCGGAGCGCAAATTTTGCCGCAACGGAACTTTTCCGCCCAAGCAATCTTGGAACAACGTTACGAGTTTATTGTTACACGCGAGCCAACAAGCGAAATCCAATTAAGTCGGAGGGGGTGAAAGAAAACATTCGCACGGAACGAGATTTCGGGGCTGTTTCGCGAACCCCGAACTCGCGAACTCTCGTGTTTTCAGACGCGCGAAATTCGCGCATTCGGAATCAGCGCCTGCTAATAATTTTTCCATGCTAGCTTTTTAATGAGCTGTCGTCGGAAGTTCGTTAAAGGTCTTTCGTTCATATTCCTTGGAGCGAAAGTTTCAGCGTGGAAAATCAGAGGACCTATTTTTTTTAGAGCATTTGGATTGAAACCGACCGAGTTTGGAGAAAATATTTTCTACTTCTAAAATCAGTTCGCGACGAGAGAGGATTTAAAACAGGAATTTTTTCATTCCGCTACTTGAAAAAGCATGGAATAATCGAGAGACATTTTTAAGCTTCAAAATAACGAAAATAATTGAGCTGCAATCATTGTTCTCATAATTGACATTTTCTGAGTGTGCAACTCGGTACTTTTCTATACTGCAGATGAAAAACACATTGAATGTACAGGGGGAACTCGCTAGAGCCCTCGTCTCGGGAGTCTTAAGTAAACAGAACGCTTTAGCGAGAGAGCGATAAGACGGGCAGAAACATCATCAGGTAGAAACCTCGAGGGGCCCAAACCCAGCTCCCTGCTGTGAAACTCGGAGCCTTATCGCTGCCGAAATCTTCACGGTAAATTAGAGCGCGCTCTAACGAATCACGCACTAGCGAGTTCCCCCTGTACTAATTTTGAGGTTAGAGTGAAGAAAACGTATTTTACCATTCTAACCGGGAAATTTGTATTTTAACTGTATTTTTCAGTCCTCTTGGTGAAAAATAGTATTCTCAACTAATGCAGTATGGCTTTTGTCACAGAAGTGATTGCTAAACTCGCCTTCGGCTCGTCTTGCAAACTTCGCATTCTTGGAAAAAAGCCGTCCTAGACTCGTTTAGAAAATACCATTTTTACACTTTTACCGACGATTTTAAAATGAAATCCTCTTATTCTTGGTGTTTACGTACTTTAGAAAACCAGTATAATTGAAGAGCTTCTTGCCTTGGAAATTCAGGAAACGGAAAATGCGAAATGTATATTTACCTTGCAAATGAACGAGGAAAGCTCATTTCGCGGATGGATTCGCGGACAATTACGTTTTCGTGCGATTTTACGTCTCGGTAAACCCACCACAATTCGGATTTCATGGCTTCCGATTAGAATAAATATATTCGTGTCAGCGTATTTTTATGTTTATCCAGGGACCCATGCATCAATACATTCAAAGAGGGACTGTGAGGTTTCCAGACATTTAAATAATGAAAAATGAGCCATCTCACCCTTGTAACTCTGATCCTTACAAGAATTCATCAAATCCTTATAGAATTTTTGAAAACCCTCATAAACTATAAGTTCCTTCATTCCTGATGAGATGACCTCAAAATCCTTATAAGAAATTTTTAGCCTTATAAAGTGACCTTATAAAATCTTCATACGGATTTTCCAACTTATAAGGTTACCTGATAAGCTTACCTCAAAATTTTATTACCTTATAAGTTCGAAAATCCTTATCAAGATTTTATAAGGTCGCTTTATACGTTTTAGATTCCTTATAAGGGTTTCATAAGATCAAATTTTGAGGAACGTATGGTTTATAAGGGTTTTCAACAATTTTAGAGAGATTTTATGTATTCTTATATGGATCAGGGTTGAAATAGTGTCGATGAAATTCGTACATTTTGAATTTTTTTGTATACTGAGGTAAATATCTCAGTTATCGACAACCTATCAATCATCGACAATTATTGATGCAACGTCATATTAACCGAAAAAATTTCCAACATTGTACAACTAGCAAAAAATTCATTTGCAAATAAACACATTATCCAAGCTCAGTCGTAATAAACTCCACTGTTTCAGTGGAGTTTTGGTGGAGTAGCAGTGGAGTTACCATTTTTGTACTAAATTCGCGATTTTCCGCGCAAGTTCAATTTCAGAAAGGTTATCTGGTACAAAATACAAAACTGTAGCTTATGTAAAGCAAAAAATGAATGAATAACAAATAAAGATAATAAATAATACAATCATGTTATTTTCATCATCTATGAATAAATAACCCGTGATTATAAACGTATCACCCACGGTAACATCTACATACTCCGATTTGATACGAATATAAATGAAGATTCATTCATATTGGTCAAATTATCTAGATTTCTCGTACTCCGCCAAAACTCCACTGCTACGGTGGAGTTTTGGTGGAGTTTCGGTGAAGTCCGTTACGACTGGGAGGCATCATTTCTCAAGAAACTAATTGCAGTTTAATCAGTTGTAGCGGGATCGATATTTCGAATTGGTAGTTTGAATTTGCCGTCTTTTCTATGATGTTAGATTAGGTGTCGTCAGACTATCGTCTGCACTAGAGTTCCTATAAATAGAGAGTTTGGCCATCTGTAATGTGTTAGTGTGTACGTGTCATCGCTGGATCCAAAATGGCAGCGGTACACACACATTTATTCGACACGTACATATAATCGTTTCTTCCTATTGGAGCTGCCATTTTGGATCCAGCTTCGGAGAGAGCCAATCAAACATTTGCGCCTAAATGGCCAAACTCTCTATTTATAGAAACTCTAGTCTGCACCTTTCTAAAATTGCGTGAGTAGAGGGATGGTCGTGTTGTATAAAATCTCATTGCAATCGTCTAATTTTTGGGATTTTGTTGTTTAAATTATGTAAACTTTGCATTCTACGTGTATGGAAAAGTACGCTTAGTATTTCGCATGGTATACTTTGTGAGTATTTGGATTTTGTTAAGGTAAATGAAGTACCAAGACAATCATACTGAAGGGTATTTATGCGATTTTTTATATTATCTGATGACGTCTGAATTTTTGTTTTGTTTCTATTTTATGTAATTTTTTATGGTCAATGTATATGAGGAATTTTTATTCGAATTGTCCATTCAATTTTGCTCATTTTCATGTTGTAAATAGATTTGAGATAAGAATTGATTTGTTTTTATTTTGTTGTAATCGATAGATCGATAAATCGATAATTCGATTTAATCCATTTCCTTCAGCAACTAGAGTTCCTATAAATAGAGAGTTTGGCGATCTCGGCACAACTTTTTGATTGGCTACCTCCAAAGTGGGGTCCAGAATCGCGGCTCCAATAGGAAGAAGCGATTGTATGTACGTGTCGCATGTATGTGTATGTACCGACGCCATATATACAGGATGTCCCAAAGTCACCATTACAGAAAAAAACCATAGATTCCTCGCAAAATTCT
>JAPYZK010009604.1:0-15076 GCA_030522785.1 Platygaster equestris | reverse complement strand
CTTGGCGGGTAACACCTTCCAGTTATTTACAAAAAAATTACCTCTCGAGGGCCGAATTCAAGTCCCCGACGCTCAAGCGGCCCAACGATTTCTCGAAACTGTCCACTTTTCCGTCCCTCTGCGAGTCAGCGCCACTCAGGCCCCAGCGGCCATCTTGGATCCCGGCGTCCAACTCGAAAAAACCATGAAACTTCGAACAACCTCGTTAAAAACAATGACGAGACGATTCCGTGTCATCGACGAACGACTTGTTCATCGTTTGTCCCTCATCGCGGCCCTCTCAATGTCCTCATGTTCGGGCTCACATGACCGGGCATGTCTTCCGACCCCGGGCGACATGCGAAACAAAGACTCCGTATCTCGTTTTCGGAGATTCAGGTCATTTTGGCCCTTCCCCCCCACTTTCGAGGCCGGAGCTTTATTATCCTTCGTTACCGAGTTTGCGGGGCTAATCTCGTTGGGGTAACTCGTTGTTTTCCAGGCAGTGGCGAGAATTTATCACCTGCAAGCAAAAAGTCACACTGAGTTGGTTATTTGGGAGTCGCTTGGGTTTGGGGCGCGTGCATAGGGTAACCACGAGCAGGAAAAAGTTTTGGTCGAGTTCGAATATAGGAGGGGAACTAGCAAAGTAAGGCTTGTAAGGTCTGAGAGATACAAGGTGTACTTAGCAAATCAATAGTGAGATATTAACCCAATCGATTTTGAATTCGAAAAACAAGAGTCTTATTTTAGACACTTTATCGGGCTGAAATTCAGCTTTACTCTTCTGAGCAAACAGTGTCAAGATGTTGAATGTGCAAGTTACAATTTGGGGGAGAAAAGCCTCTGTTTTTTTAGGAAGCCTGTCTCTTTAGGTCGGTTTGGCGGAGAACGAATGGCCGGGGCGGGGCATTTGAATAGAAATTTAATTAAGTGTCGATGAATCGATTGGGAATGGAAATGGTTTTTTTAGTGGCGAAGTCGGACGGCGGGTATTCGCGTGAAATTCGGTTCGGGAAATTTATTGGAGAGTGCTCCGAGTCGAGACAATCGGGTTTTTTCTTCCTTTTTCTTAGCGGGAGTGGGAGATATTGCGGAAGAATCTGAGAATATTGGAAAATCTCTAGTTGGTAATTGCGATTCATTATGCTGTTTTCCCTACTCGCCAAGTTGGATTTATTAATTTTTTTTTTCCATCGCGGTAATAACGTGGACGTCTTTGAGACACCCTATTTTCGTACAAAATAATTGTTGATTGAGAAATGTACTTTACACCTTTGTAATTAATTACAGTATAGACAAGAAACTCGATGGTAATCAGGAATATTTGAGAAATGTAGTTCTGTGTCAAACGTATTAATTAACAGTTTCTCATTGAAGATGTTCTGCTGATGAAAGTTCCGAGATTTATGGGGAGATAACACAAGATATCTGTTGATCTTTTCCATATGAGAACATTTTCATCTATTTGAGATAGTTGTATTTTTGTGAAGTTCCAGAATTTCACAGCTATGAGTGTTAATTTCTGAAATTCTTTATTTTTCAAAATCATTTGAAGAATTCTTGAAATTTTTCAGAATTCTGCATAAATATAATTTTTGAATGTCAGTTACATTGAGTCAACTACTTTCTGTGACAGGTTATTTTAGGAAAAGCTCATACGATTGGAAACCACGTATCATCACATGTGACGACATTTTGTGATTTCAACCCCGAATAACACACACCGAAACAAGAAACGAAGTGATACCGAAACGACATACACATTCAAAACCGAACTGGTTCATAAGACGCATAACCAAGGTAGATTTCATCACTGCAACGCACGGAGAATCAACAACAACGGAACTCTAAAATTAGATTCGCGCAACACTTCCAGCCCAGCGAGCTCGTAGCAGATTAATATATGTGTCTTGTCTGAAATTTCGTACGTTTCCCAACACGCAGAGCCGGCTCAAAGAGGCTTGACACTCTAGGAAAAACTAGTATGTAACTCTTTTACTGTTCCTCAAAAAAATTTCCTGACTTTCAAATTTTCTTGACCGCTGTCTTCTCTGGATGATAACAATAGACTGCTTTATAGAATTCTACAAATCATCAAACTAGAGAGATGACGGAATAATACGTATTGGAGTACACTGAAAGAAATAACGTACAATAATAAATCGTTTCAGAGACGATTTTCTCCTGAAAATTCGTTCCTCAACTGAAATTTCGACTCCCTACCATTATAACTATAAAACGTCCAAAGAAAACGCTCTGACACATATTTAACTTACTGATATGAATGCAAAATATTTGGACTCGAGTCTTCTTGTAGTTGTAGTTTTGATGAGTACAGAAATAAAATTCAGACAATGCTAGCACCAGTGTGTTTTTTGATTTTCAAAAATTATAAACCGACGTTCCGTCTTATTTTCCTGGACATTTTCAAGGTCTACAACAACATAAAATTTACAAGAAACAGTGAAAAATTCATTGAACCAAAATAACTTGGACTACCAATGGCAAGATAACCCTAAAATGAATTCCAAGGTTTTGCATCTATTCGAGTTTCACAGTTCATTTTGAGGTTATGTTGCCAAAGATAGTTCAAGTTATTTTGGTTGAATGGATTTTTCACTGTTTCTTCTTAATTTTATACTGTTATAGACCTTGAATATGTCTAGGAAAATAGGATGGAACGTGGGTTTATAAATTTTCAAAATAAAAAACGCAATTGTCCTCATTGGCTAAATTCTAATTTTGTTCCTGCTACTGATATGAATCAGCCTCAGTTTACTGGGAACTGGTATAACTATAGTTATTAATTCCTTTGCAACATTATGTCACTATGCTACGTTTATACTTTAGTTAATAGATAAAAAATCATTCCTCTAGTTTATCGTTATCATTTGCAGATGATTATACTTGTATTTAGAGACACATAATTCATACTTTGTATCGTTTTTTAGGGTCAAGTCGAATCAAATAGGAGCGACTGAGCGATTAGTTGTAAGTTAGTTATAAGTGTACAATAGTAGTTCTCCTTCAGTAAGATATTATATAAGAATAGAAACAGCTGACTGGTACGGACGAAAAATGCAATAAACCAATCAATCAATCGATACCTCACGACACAAAGACGATCAAACGTAAAATGAGTCCCCAATCCGAAGCACCCTCCGCTATTGGCGCAGCGAGCGACTTGTTTCGTCGCTCCAAGTGCGCAATTTTCGTCTAATATACAAAAATAAGGATCCTCGTCTGCGAAATGTGCCCGAATTTTCCCGATAGAATGATAAAAGTCGCAGCGAGCACGAGAAAAATGTGCCTCCGAAGCACAATCAGAGCGTCGAATGCATTCCGTACATATGACTGCGGAAGTCTCGTAGCATATTGGAATTTCATCCTCCGACAAAACGCGGCCGTATCTTCGTCTTACGGTACCTCGAGATGCACGACATCCGTGCGCATTCAATACCCTTGACGAGCCCTGGTAGAAGATAAAGAAAAGAACCGTACGTAAAATCAGATCGCAGTTTGGCCGTGATAAAAGGACTTTCCCCCGAGTTTCTCGAACGAGTTTCTGCAACTCGGTAACATCCAATTCTCCCGCACGAGCCACGCTCGAACTGGAACAAACAAATTTCCGGACCCACGAAAGTCGCCCCGGGGAGATCGATCATTAAGAATTCGCCCGCATCCATTGAGGGAAAAAGGAGACGTAGCTGGGAAAAATGCAATCAAGGAGACGTATATTTCGAACGAAATTCGTCCTTAAGGTCGAAGACAGTGTTTTCTGCATGAATTTTGAGGTTATGTGTGTCATTTTTTTCGGTAATTAAATATTAATACTCAACATCCTTGAATGGAATAGCTGATAGGGTCCTACACCATCATTTTTTTGGTTTTGTCATGTTCGGGATTTCCAACTTAAATTTCGTTATGAGGCACATCCGAGAAAGGGAGACGTTTAGGGACAGAACGCGGGGTGACAATTCGAGAGGTGGTTGTAAAATAGCGACGTGGCGAAGAAGGTGTGGTACATGAAGTAGAGAATATATCCAGCGTGATTTCCCTGGGGTAAATTCGAGCGATTGGTCGATCGAGTGGGTGGTATGAAACCGCACTGGGAAACCTAATATCCAAGGGGCCATCCCTTTTCCCCTTTTTTTCTCTCATGCCTTGCTTTTCCTCGGCTGTTTCATCTGATCGAGGTACGAAAGAACTTACGCGGGTCGCTATTCAGGCAGAATGGTAGATTTCTCAACGTGTGGGAATGGCGTATTTCTCAACGAGTGCAGGAAGGGTTTTTTTAACTGATATGAAGTTTCAAATCCAACCTTATGCTTCAAAATTGGAGCTTTCATTACCGATCGATTTTCTCTTTTTCGATATGTTTCGATATCGATTAATCGATCATTTCGTTGACGATACCCAGCCCAGAAATACTTTAAGAAATTTTTCCGTTGTGTGGCAGCGTATAGAAACATCGAAAGCCGAGGGAGGATGGGAAGCGAGAACGAGACTGTTCGCGACGTCGAATCGACTTTTTACGGCTTTAAAAAAAAAAAAATATTATAGGACGGGCGATAGCGCCTCGATTGCCACGGTTATTGCTTCTCATGTTTATAGACACTTCGGTTTATTCGGGATAATGCCGGTGCTTTTGTTATCCTACTGTCGATTTTCGGAGATGATTTCTAATACTGCTCGATAAAATATTAGGATAAGACGTTTTCATTGGGGTTAACGTGGAATTTTTCGGACCTCGTCAAAGATCATTCGATTTATTCGTTTTCATATCTTGTTTTTCTACTGGGATGGATATTTTGAGATTTATTAGGTTTCAAGTGCCACTTGAGTATCGATACGTTTTTTTGGTTCCTGCGAAAGCGTCAATTGATGGATTTTTGTGTAATTTAGAGTGGATAGTTTTTTAATCAGGTAGGCTGTTAAAAGTCTAGGGGTCTGGATAAAAATGGCACATGTTCAAAACTCACTTTAAATTCCGAAAGTATCGTCATTTCAGATACTGCGAGTAATGCGTGAATTTAGCTGCCGGTAATTCGATCCAGCACACGAAATTACATAAAACGCGCGTCCAGTACTTCATCGGAATTCTTCTTCATTTCAGCATTCCACAAAAAATCGTTAATTGCATGACTGTAAAAAAGTCGGTGCATACACAGCAAAAAAAAATTGAAGAAGTTGAATGCGATGCAAATGAACGGTGAATTACGGGATTCCTATTCAAGGCTCTCAGCAATTAAGGTTAGGTTCGCTCCTTTTTCAAGTATGTAAAATCGATTTTCTCGAAGCTGCATCAAATAATTTGGGATAATTGACGAGCGATCATGTAAATGAGTACAGTAATCATTTCAAGAACACTATGAAAGAAATGTCAAAATGTTTCAGAAAGTTCAGATGAATTATCCCAAAAATCCAGAAATACTGGAAATGTTCCAAAAATCACCCAACATCCCACTAAATCCTCAAAACGCACGAAAATTCCCACAAACTATCACAATCGTCAGAAACCCTAAATTATTCACTTCAAAGTCAACATCGTGGTTCGTATTCACGATCTCTCCATAAAAAAAACACCAAATATCCCCAAAACCGTCCAACCCCTAAACGATCGTCTACTGTTTCAACCGACTCTCCCACATCCGTTACCGAAAGAAAACCCAGTCCCATGAAAAATGCAGAAAGCCCGAAAAAGCGGCCCTACAGCCTTTTCCACTCGGCGTGTAAATAAGCGATCACGGAAAACCGGTAGACGCGGCAGTCGCGAGTGGAAGCTCTAAACAGCTCACGTGTTAAATTCTCAACAACTCTAGAATAGATAATATCGTCATGTCGAGCGCCCCGAGGGATGAGACGGCTGAATAAAAGCTCGCGAACAGACGGGGTGAAAGAGGGATCGAGAGAAAGACGGGAGTTATACATGATGTACGTATAGTGCTCTTTCGCCACGAGAAAATCACAAATCACAAGAGGCTCCCGTAGTCCGATATTTTTGACGCGCGGCCCGTTCCCCCGGAAATTCCGTACTTCGCGCCGTTAACCGTCGATCAATTAACATGGAGAGCCCGCTTCGACGAGGGAATATTAACGCCGGGCTTTGCAGTTTCTCAAGAGACGCCGCAATCTGGGCTAATAACCATCGAGGCGCCCGAGCGGGGACCCGCGAAACTTTTTTCGAGTGACCTCGAGAGGTTTAGGGATGGCTGGGGACCCTAGAAGACGTACTGGGCATCACTTATCGATCTCATGTCGACATGAAAGTGTAAACCAATACAAGAAAATCTCTGTAAGCATTGGAAATGGAGAGAAACTTCATATGACTTTTTTTGGGCATTCTGTCATTTCGCACAAGTTTTGTCAGCAACTTTTTCTGCTGTTTTACGTATTTTTCAAGTTATCGCGAATTGAACGATTGAATTGTAGGTTCTTTCTGTTCGCCGCAACTTACGGAAAATCAACGCACAGATTCGTATTCAGCGATCGAAAATTACGACACGTTCTGAGCTCAGGCTGGGTTAAATTTCTTCCATTGAAAATGACGGATGATAGCGTCGAAAGATCAGATAACGTGAAAAACACACGGAGAATTCCAAACTTCGTACACTCAGAAGAATGCCAAGGAAAATTAAACGAGTTGGATGGAGACGCGTGGAACAGTTTTCTAACCATATTGACCGATCGCAGGAATGTGAGCGAATGATACGCGATATATCTTTATGAAAGCTTGTCAGGAAGTTTGAACTAATTTTTGCAGGAGTCGGTACGAGTTACGAGAACACATTTCTCGTTTCATTCTACTCCATTAATTCACTCGGATTTGAGGGAGCGATAAGCAAAAGTGTAGCTGATTTGGACTCGGCGTGAAATTTCTCTGTGAAGAATTCGTGTGCTTGATAAGCAAAAATAGATACGGAGATACGCACTCGCTCCGAGTAAGACCGAAAAATCGTCCAATGCCGACTAGATGATTGCTTGCATTGTGAAATTCATGTTCGGAAGTTCATGTTAGTCAGTTTCACACAAAAAAAAATAAATAAAGAACATCTATCGTGTTCACCAAATTGTCACGCACTGTTAAGAACGAGATCATCGAGGAAAAATGTAAATATTGTACTTAAAAATCACAGACCACACGGAAATGTGGGAACAAAAAGAAGAAAAATGTACACAATGAGCAGAACAATCCAGCTTGACTTAAATCAACTGATCTGACTGGAAAAACAAAAATCCTAATAAACTTTCTACAAACTAATATTTCCAAAATGATTACATTTCTTCAATTAGTCATTTTTCACCCTAAATCCTCAGTTTTTCGAAATTCAAAAGAGTTCGAAGAGTCCTAGTTTTTGACATGCGCGATACCGAAATCGGTAATTGCTTTTACAACTTTGGTACAAGGGCTTGGTGCCATTCGCGAATATAAGTAGGATCGATTGTGTACCGACAATATTGACCGTATAAAGTGGGCACACAATACGCGTACGCACGCTGGCGTTCGGCTTATCTGCCGGAGACATTCCCGATGAATTATGTGTTGGCTGTGCATGAATTTTTTAGAGCCGCGAATCGTGCCTAAGTTCTTGAAATCAATTTTACGAGGGCTCGTTTAGATAAACGCGCGTTTCTGGTCTGATCCGTCATAAGGTACATACGGCGAGATTAAATTTCGGAAAAAAATCGAAACTTTATTTCAAGGAAATCCGCGAATTTATACTCTGAATCGGATTGAACCGGCCCTGCAGGATGATGGCTGAGACTGCTGTTTGTGAAAGTTGAGGTCATGGGCTTTAATCCTGAAGAAACTGAATATTTTCTTCAAGTTCCAACTCCCAAATAATTGAAATTACTGCAAAACTGAATTAGTCCCCAATAAAAATCGCTTCACTTTGGGTCGCGAAATAGAATCCGTTAAGAAAACAACTCCCACTCGCGACTCTCGCTCGAGCCAAAAATTTCAGGACTAATTATTATTTCAGCAAACACGGCATATTTTTCCATATAATTGAATGGATTCATCGAAGGTCCGCGTAAATTTCGCGTGGGTTATTTTTAAAACTCTATCTCGCGAAAATACACTTCCCCTCAGACGATGTGACTCGAATGAACGGAAGTACTTACGCGATAACCGCAAGAAAGAAATTGACAACTTTGTATTTTCCACGGCGAAAGCACGGGAATCTTATCCCTTGAAAGCCCCTATAAAACGATCAATACAAAAGCCCCGAGACTTACACGAAATCCCGAAAAATATTTGTCGTTTCGATAAAACGACGCAAGTTGCGGCGAAACATGTTTTTTATTTATTCATTTTTGTATTTTTTCTGAATCCGAAAAGAGTTATGATACGCATCGCTTTGAAATGTCGGAATGTGTTTGATACATTGATATTTACATTCTGTAGGACTGGTTTCTGAGACGAATATTGATATTACATCGTAAAAAAAAAATGAGTGAGTCATCACTATTCAAAGCTGACCAATCAGAGCGCGGCTTTGGGCTCCCACGCGTTGTTCAGTCAATCCGATCGACGCTTGCCCGACTGGACCATGCACTGCAGCCCAAAGCGGCGCTCTGATTGGTCAACTGTTGTTGACATCAACTCGTTCATTTTTCGTTTTGGCAAAAAACGGCTGAGAAACTTTCGCCCCGAAATTCCACAAGTGATTAATCATTTACAGGTCCTCAACTTACTTGAAAACATTTTTTTATACACTGAAGCTGACAAAAATACGTTCCTATAAATTCATCTATCAATGCTCAGCTCGAGTCGAAGGAAACTTTTCAATATTCTCGTACAAAAGGAAATTCATTTTCTTGAATAAACAGTAACTTACGTTACACACGAAACGCCGAGTACCGAAGCCATGTACGGCGTAAAGAAATACCGACGGATCGTCACCACCGGCATTTCTTTTATCAGTATTTATTGCTATTTGTCGATAGATGTACCATTGCGAGAGTCAATAATTGCTTTGCTCGGAGCCGCGTTTATACTTTCGAAGGAAGCGGGGAGTGAAAATGAAAATTTCCCTCTTCACCTCGATTGGATCGCTGTTTACTTAATGATGCATTAAAGCCGGAAGTACCGTTTTACGTGAGAGAGAAAAGTTATGAGAAATCAATTGAACTGAGGCAAGCGACTTGGAATGGGCACGGAGCTGTCCTTAAATTAATAGTTTTTTTTTTTTTTTTATAATTGAAAGCTACAAGTCTGGTAGCTCGTAAGCACTGTGTCTGATGTCTGCAGGTTTCGATAGAAAATTTTAATTATTATTAATACTGTTAGTTATCATATTCGTGATTTTTTTCATTACTTTTCAGGACCATGGACTCGTAACCCTCCTGACTCGTACCAATGCATCGATTTTGTCAGAAAGTTCAACTTCTGCCCCTAGGTGCGAAATATGCTATTTTGTGCTTTACAATTGTGCAATAATGAACAAATATTTCCATTCGTTATCATTTTTCTGTCCTTTTATATTCCTTGCTTGCTGGAAGAGATAGATACATCACTTAATTCAAGCCTTGTAAATGTCTAATGCAGGCATTTTTATGTTGGCATCATTTTCTCCGTGTATAACGTGATGTAACTACAAATTTGATATTGGTTTTGTGTGGCTTAGAGGCACTTTATGTGCACATACGCTATTTTTCCACCTCAAATGTGTTAATTCTTGAGAAACTCACACTTACTACAATTTTAATTTTAAATATGGTGCCTGCACAAATGCGCGCCAACGACATCAATCCAAATGATTATTTAAACATTTCTAACATGTTCAAAATTTCAGACTAAGCGTTTCATTTTCTGATTTTCCGTCTTCACACGATAATTATTTCCAGAATTGTCGGAAAAATGGATATATCTTCCTAATTTGACCCGACTGAGTATAAAACATCCTCTAATTCACAAAAAACCGCATAAAACCAACACTTCAAAAATTGCATTTTCGTCCCCCCTGAAAATACGTCGATCTCCGATTCGTTTTTCCGTACCTTCTGCTACATTCGCGCCGAATAAAAAGTGGAAAAATGCAAAAAAATGGCGCCAGCAATCGATTCACTTCTGGGGCTATTATTTTATAGACTCTCCTGGATACGTGTAGCTTTTTATTCCTGCTACGTAAGAATAAAACGTCTTCCACCGTTTCTCGTCGTTGTATTTCCGAGGCAAACGAAGTTACTTTGCCGCTGGGGGTGGAAAATTTTTCTCGCTCTTTTGAATTTTTCCTCGAGAGCCCGGGAATGTATTGTCGTTTGTTTATAAAATCTAATAGCTCGCGTCGTAAATGGGTGTTCGGAAATGCAAAGCTCCGGGGTTACAATCGGAACGGGAAATTCGATCGAAGCGAGGAAAGTTGTTTATAGATTTTATCGTTTTTCGCGGAGAAAGAATGGCTGTGTACGAGTGAAATATCAATTATCCGGAGTTGAGTTTTTTATTGTTTCTGAGGGCTGGGAGCTGTGAAAGTACGACGAAGTCGGGAGAGTTTTTGTATTTTGGAGAGGAATAAATACTGTAAGAAGCATACGTCAATTTTTATATTTTTGGAAAATTTTTCGATATTAAGGTATATACGAAATTAATTCTCAGGTCATTATGCTCTCAGAAGTCATTCTGATGACTCGTGACGTAATATTTTTCCTTATTGAACATTTGTCAGAAAATTGTTTAAATTATGAAGGAATTAAAATATATTTAGTTAATCGAAAATCCTGTCATTTCCGGGTAATGAAATACTTCGAAACCATAATCTTGCAATAAGTAAAAAAAATACGACTACTTGAAGGAGATAAAAATCTCGCTGCAATTAAAAAAGTGCAATTATACAATCTCTTGTAACTTGAATCTCGACATTGATTGGTATTTATTATTCATAATTTTAATTAGAATCACGTACTTATTGCTCCTGAGTTATGGAACTTCTCAATTAATCACACTCCGTGTATTAATAATCGCGCGATTTTATATCTTCGTGTTCTTATGAACATTTTTCGGATTCTCCAGTTTTTCTTCACTGCATTGATGAAATTATATATTTGATGATATTTTCATACTTGTGAACGGCCATTCCTCACATATTTTATTGAATTTTCAAATGTTCATGTTCAACGTGAATATAAACGAAAAATATGTTCCAATTTATACTTTTATGATTCATCGCTCAATTCATTGATTCCATTCTAACCTCAAAAGTGGAACTTTTAAGGTTTTTTTTTAGTTTTAATCAAATGAAAAACAGTATTTCGTCTTCAATGATTCATATCATATACGTTAACACTTTCAGATGGATGTTAGGTAAATATTACGTTTAATAAATTTTATCTGAACACGTTTCTAAATATGACTATCATTTTTTCCTGCCCTGTACGAGTAAATAATGATAACAAAAGATACACAGTTACTTGTATTAGCATAACAAACATCGTCCACGCGGCTCTGTTTACACCACTCGTAACTACACATAATATTGCAATGATAAGAGAAACAATCGTGCCCAATATTTTGTTTACAGAATTACACCCTCTGCTTTTCATAACGTCGAATTACAGATGAACGTGATAAATTCGAAGTGTATTTTTAAGTCTTTTCGTAAACGAATAGAATCAAAAATACACTTCGAATCTGTACCATGGTACAGATAAGGTTTAAATTAGCTAAAATTCTCGAAAAAAGGAATATCTTATGCTTGTGGAGCATGAGGACCAAAAAAGGCAAAATTTTCAAGAATTCTATTTCATTTCAGGTAATTTCCCTGATAAACAAATATTTATCAAATTGCAAGATGTTCGCAAACAGGAAATATCTTCTCAAATTCAGAAAATTTTTCATGGTAAGCAGAGAATTATTCCCTACAGACATTATTTCCTACATCGATATCACTCTCTCCTCCCTTCGCTCCAAAAGCATGCACCACTTCCACGCTTCCAGAGCACGTTTTCTCTCTCGGTGCATGCAAACAAACTCGGCGCGGTTTTTCCGCTGCACCCCCCGAGCTCCACGTCGCGGGTTTTTGAATGAGATCGGAATAAACGCGGCTCGGGAGTAGGAACCCGGCGACTGAAAAATAGATTACGGGATATGTCTGTGCGCGCCACAGAGCCTCGCTATACGAAATATATCGTCGAATTAGGTCCGCCCGGGGCGGGCTAGATTAACATCTTTGTTCCCTGATGGAAAATTTACGAGGGGGTACATAGGAAGGGGTAATTCATCGGGAAACATAAATCGCGGCCCGCAATGGAGTACCGGGGATTGAAAAATCGCGTTTGAGTGTCGAAGAGAGGAATGTTGATTTTTGCGTAATGCTTTTCTTTTTTGCATGATTTATGCGGTTGCGTGGTTTAAGAGGAGAATCTGGTGGGTTTTTTTGCAGCTGAGGAAGAAGGCAGTTTCGAGTCGCTTAGCTTGGGATGGACAGTGATTTTTTAATGCGAATTCGTGAACGTGGAAAGAGATAGCACTGGACAATTTGGGAATTGAGTCGGTTTATGTGCATACTAACCGGAATAGATGATATTTGGGAATAAGGAACTATTTTTGATCTGCTTAGAACTGAACTACAATGCTACTGAAAATAAGGAATGAATTAACTGGAATTACATAAATTCACTCGAATAAATATAACATAAGTAAGAACATATATATTATAACATAGAACATAATATCATAACATAGATCATATTTAACTGTCATCTTATACTAATTTGAGTGAACTTTTTCGAATATTTATACCTTGATAATGTTCTAACCATAATATATTTTTTCATGAAGTTCAAAAGATATCAATTTCCAGTAGAAACATTTTCAACTTCAATGATATTATCATAATAATAATATCAGATACAGCTAAACGTCGATCGAGTGCTCGGCTCAGGGGTCTTAAGTAAACATTATACTCGATCGAAGTAGCGATAAGACGGGTAGAAACACTATCAGGTAGAAACCTCGAGGGTCCAAAACCCAAAAATGACAAATCATTGATGACTTCCAGGCTTCTGGAATTCGCTCCCTGCTGTGAAACTCGGAGCCATATCGCTGCCGAGATCTTCACGGTAGATTAGAGAGCACTCTATCGAAGTTTACTCGATCGACGTTCAGCTGTATAAGTAAAGCTCTGTCAATAATGTTATAAATCATCGCAATTTTTGGTGGAACAAAAACTAGTACCCCACCTAAGCATCAATTCGTATATTTATGGTGCTATCCAATTCTGAGCATTAATTCCCTAGACACTCGAAATTCGAAACCTGGTAGGCGTTATAGAACACCTGAAATCGGATGATCGTCTGCAGATTAGATTAACGAAAAAAGCCTTTTTTCGGCAAAATCCTACTCGGAGCCGTTTTTTCGTTGCACTCAAGGGATTATGGCCGGGCTCGGAGAGCTGAATCGCGAAGTGAGCAAAGGAAGAAGGAGGAACACAGCGAGGGGCGAGCGCGGGCAGTCCGGTTGTCCCGGTCAGATCGCTTTCGCGGAGCGTTTTTGAACCTCGCTTATTTCGTTTTGCGCTCGCGTTCGTTTTACCGGTATATACACGCTCGGCAGTTTCAGTATTTTTCGCTCCTCGCAAAACGCCGGCGACGGAGGCCATTGAGGGATTGTACAGAGAAAGAGTGGGGGGAGGGAGGGGGTTGTTCCACGTTGATTCGAGCAGCAGCAGGAGCTTTTTGTTTCGTAAAAGGGTTTTTTACGTAAACTTTCACCTTCGATCTGAATCGGTTAAATTTTACTGATTTTGAATTAGTTTTCACCGATGAAAGAATTGTTCTGTTCTGATGGTGAATATTTCCCAGTGATTAATGCGATTCTCCGAACGGAATTGACAGACGTTTTTATTTTTGGAATTTAATGATTCTATTTGGAATTCGACAATTATCAATAATGGCCTTAAGGTAGCTCAAAAGTGTATTTGAGTTTGATAGTTTATGACTTTCAATATCAGAAACCATCTTCCAACAATCGAGGGAGAAAACCCACCAACTTTGAGGTTATAAATGATGTTTCGAGGTTAGGAATCGATTCACGTCCCCCAGTGCCTGGAGGTTTTTTCGTCTCGTGGAATCCACGTGGAAGAACCCGGGTAAGAAAAGTCGCGGCGTTCGCGTGAGTCGGAGTGAGAAGGAGAATTCCCGTTTGGGTTCGTTGTGCTCCTCATCTCCGATACTCAGTCCCCGAGACTCCTCTCACCTGCCGGTGCGCGATCCGCGTCTTTCTTGGGCTGTACTACCAACTTTCTTTTACGCACGCATGTCAGACCCCTGGTTGTACGTAATTATGATGCGAGAAAAGGATTAGGAAAGAGAAATCAAACAAACGAAAAATTGTTTCGGATACTTGAATTTACACTTCGGCCCATGAATGAGCCACTACTTCTGAAGACTCTAATCTCAATCTTCTTCATGCTTCTATTGTGAATCTTGTGAAAATAGAAATGATAGATTTCGAGTCCAACTGTTATCGTTAATGTATCTGACATAATCGAGGTTCTATTGTAGAACTTGACCTAAAAATCTCGTCGCTTTCCCGACCATTAATGCCTTTATCTATCGATATATCGAAATATATCGATCTCTCCAAATGGATGTATCGATGTATAAATAATATAAGGATTTGATGTATCGACAGGAGAAGGCATTAATGAAATATATTCTACAACACGCTTTCCTAACTTCGTAATCACTCCCGCACGGGATAAACAGTATGGTTATCTCAACCATATAAATATTAACATTAACCATATAAATATTAACATTCACACCAACCATATATGTGATCTGTACAACTATATCATGGTTGGTAAGACCGTATTTATGCTTGGTACAACCGTATATCGTCGATACAACCATACCTATCATTGTTATGACTATATGGTTGGTACGACTATAACTATGCTTGGTACAACCATATTTATGGTTGGCATACCAATAATTTGTACGACCATATATATGGTTGTACAAATCACAGATATGGTTGGCGCGAATGTTACTATTCATATAGTTAAGGCAACCATACTGTTTTATCCGTGTTATTCATTTCTCAATCCTATTAACTATTATTGCTCGCCTTATTTTAACAATGCGA
>JAPYZK010009599.1:0-10802 GCA_030522785.1 Platygaster equestris | reverse complement strand
CATTGTATCATATATCTATACATATATTTAATGGCGACGTTCGATTGGGGTCATCCCCACCTATCCCATCAGCTATCCAGTGTATATTACAGATCAGTGATATTACAGATCAAGTACCATCAGTGCCGCAGCGGCAAGCGGCAGCGCCGCGGCGGCGTCTATCTAGTGATAAATTTGGTAAATTCTCATCATGAGCGCCACAGACCAAAATGGTTCACCGCTGCGCAGTGTATACAAGTGTATACATTTACACAATAATATATAAATACGTCATTATAAAATAATATTATGATACAATCGTCTCTTGATTTAGTAACATTCGATTTAGGAGTCGCTTGATTTAGTAGCGGGCCAATCATTTGATTTAGGAACCTTCCCCACTCGGACCCTGTCCCCACCATACCGCCACAGTGTCCGCCATCTTGCCCGCGAAATTAAAAATTGAGCATTTATAGCTGTAACGTACTAGCCGTTCCAAAAACCTTGTTCTCACTGGGCGTGATGGTGGGAACCCCTCTCGCCGCTTCTAAATCAAATGTCTGAATTACGGATGAGGCTACTAAATCAAGAGACGAGTGTATAAATATAGAGAAAAAATTCCACATGCCTTCCGTCGTTAACTTGAATGGACGTATTTCCGTCGTCGTTAATTTGAAACGCGCGAGGAAACTCATTAATGCTCATTAACCAACCTGACCTGACCACATTAAATTCATACGTATTTTATTTTGAGTTAATAGTACATATGAGTACATAATAGCAATTAATTGGTGCCAGTCGACTGCTACGTACGTTGTTCCACGAAAATTGTTAATTCATCTAAAAAGCTCGAAATGGGAGCGTATTTGTCGTCAGCGACTGCAGAACAGTAAGTGAAAGAAAAGTAGGTGCAGAATAGAAGAATTATTCATACATGGACTCATTTAGCTTGGTGATCAGGGAAAATTGCAGTATAGCGGCCCTTGAGAAAAAAGCCTCAAAAATTATGTAAAAAATATAAAGTAGCTAAATTTGACCTGAAAATGATAAAATAAAAGCGGAATGGCGATTTGTCAACAATTTTTTTGTTACGAACAATAGTTAAAGTGACGAGGTGACAGTAGGTTTAAGGTCATGTTGTAATTGAGCCCGCAAGGAACCTTCAAACAGGACAAATTATTCGACGGATTTCAAAACGTTTTTCATTTGCTAACTAGGTTGGAGCATATAAATGGTACTAATTTGCATTTAAAAATTTAAACTTAATTGCTTTTTTCCCTACGTTCTCTCAATAAACTGTATTTTCAGGTTGCAGCCAAACCACTGATAAGGGCATATTGGTGCTCATTGAATCTTTGCCGAATTTGAAGGAACTATAGTTGAATTATCTCGAAAATATACATCCTATACTGACTCGCCACGTTTTAGCAAAAGCAATCGACATACACATTTTGGATATACTCCCTTGCCGAAACAGTACTCAGAATATTCTTAAACGTGTGAAATGTTTCCAACATTCAGAATCACTGGATATCGATTTTGGAATTAATGTTCCAGAAGATGAAGATTTTGTTGAGTTAGCATTGTGTCGCAAAAAATACATTTCGGTTGTATGTTAATTTATCTTGTATAATTTGTACAGTAACACATAACATGTATATCTAATCCTTGATATTGATATTTAAGTTTTTCCACTGACGATGCCAGAGAAACGTTTGAAAGCTCTCAATAATTTGCCGAATTTGGACAATTTTTTCATATATATATATATATATATAATGAAGAAGCTGTTAATAAGTAATGCGAGTTCTACTTTTGTCTAGTTTTAAGCATATTTTATCCATCTACCCGTACAAACATTATAATCAGGTTATAATGGTGTGAACAGGAATTATATAAATTTGTATGTAAATGTTATTGTATAAATATGAAGCTCATAACTGAAGTAAGTGTTCTTATGCTTTAAATTATGTCCTTGGGTATTTTTAAACACAATTTTAAGAGTCAACTTTAAAAAGTTTAGACAAGTTTCTTCTAACTTCTAACTCTTCATCTCTTTTTTATTACCTGCTGTTCCCCATGTTCTTTTTATTAATAATTAAGATTCAAATTTGATGAGTTCTTTACGAAAATAAAATCATTTTTCGAACTCTGGTAAAATCGACTTTTTGTGCGGGTTTCATAACATTTAAAAAAGGTTCTGAAATGAAAATTCAAATTATTATCTACCTATTGACAGAAAACAATTCTTGAAACTCCAATATGAGCAGGAAAAAGTTGCATTTCTCATCAAAGATTTTATTTTTTTTTGCCAATTTAAAAAAGGATAAAAAGGGCCATTTATATTTTTTCATAAGATGTTCAACACTATTAAATGTTTCATTCAAACTCATGTTGAAGATGAAATAAATAGTCAAAAAAGTCACGCAGAACATTTCAGAGGCCAACGAATGTTGGAAGAGAAAGGAGAAATGAAAAAACGAACCGAAAAAGTAAAAATTTGACGTGATATTCTCAAAAAAATATACAACTTAATTTATACAAAAGTTATTCACTAAATTTATGTGCTTATTACTACATTTTACAAATCAAGATATAAATTTCAAAATACCGTCATTCGCATATCGTTGCTCAAAAATTTAGTTACCGTGTTCAGAATAATTCCCAACAATTCATCGTTGCGCTGCAAAGCGATGATTAAATGAGCGACTGTCATGATGTTTTGAGGAGTGAGGACACCACGAAGCGCTTCAGCCAGATTTTCTCGCTGTTCCTCTGTGAGATCATTGTAAAGTATTTCTGGGACTGATTTAAATTTTCCTTTTCCCAAGTATGTGGCTACACCAGTCCCGATTATCCCTCCTGAAAAGATTCGAAAATTTTGTAGCGTAAATAATTGTAATATTTTTGAATATGGAAAACTAAAAAAACATAACTTTATACTGGAATATTATTCAAGCATCAGAGAAATATTTGAATAATAATCAATATTGTTTCGAATAATGGTAAATTTTTTAAACTTCATAGCAACTGCCGGAAATTTTGAAACTTATTGCAGACTTTTTGAAATTTTGAAAATTTCAAACACAGTACCAAAGAAAATTTGAAAAAAAGTATTAAAATTTTGGAAACTTGGAATATGTATGTAAAATACTTGAAAATATGGAAAATAAGTCTGAATTAGGTACAGAGTTTCATTTTGGAATTTTGCAATTAAAAAATGTTTAAATTCTAAAGCTTAACAAATAAGATATTAAATTCATGTTCGAAAATTCCAACATCAGTAATTTTGAATCTAAATGCTCACTCTTTTTTTTGAAAGTAGTTATGTAATTTACACTAAAAATGTCTGATAATGCTTAAAAATAAAAAAAAAATCTTACATACTGGGGAAACATTTCAAAAATCATACAGCAATTTTCAAAATTTCTAAAAAAATGTTCGAAAATGCTCTCGAAGTATAGGAAAAAATGGAGTTGGTAAACCGAATTCATAAAATATTTTACTTCATTAAAATCTGGAGTTGACAACTTGAAAACGTGGAAACTCTACAAGTGCCAATTCCATACACATTTTTATACTCTATTATTCAAAATTTCGGTGTTTTAAATTTTTAGTAACAATAAACGAATTTTATTTAGTTTACCAACAGCAATTCCCATTGGACCAGCCAAAAGAGCAGAACAAGTCGTAATGCCGCCTACAATGAATCCCGATCGAACAGATATATTCACAGCGACTTTCATTTCTTGAACTTGTGATAATTTGGTCACTTCTTGTAATAATTGCTGGGTTGGAATCGATGACAAAGACATGACGATCTGCAATTAACCATTTTTTTCATCAGAAATGTACACGCCATAAAATATAAGTCAGAAAATAAAAATAACCACTGCTATGAAAATAAAGAAAGAAAACAACTTACAATGCGTTATTTCTTCGGAATTATCATCAAAGCTAATACTAATTCTTCGTAGGCATCGAAAATTCACGTATTTTATTGACCGAGCTTATTTTTATTTCTAGTATGTAGAATTGTGCGTAGTTTTTTCATTGTAGGTTAATTTTTCTACGGACGTTTTTGAAGAGATTCCAAGTTGTTAAACATTGTTAAATATAATATTCGATGATGCATATGTAATCTAATGTAGTTACAGAAGGTCAGTTATAAATAGACAATAAAAATAATGTAAAACTTGGCTATGTATTGTGTTTTGTATATACGTATGAAATTTCGACAATTTATTTAGTATTCATGAATACCGCCCTTAAGGTACAAACTCATGGGTCGCTGAAAAACGAGCGACCAGAGCGACCGTGCTAGTTAGGCTGTTTTTGCCCGTATGATTCGGTTTCAGCTACGAGTAACGAGAAACGAAAGTTGGATTTCTCCCAACTTTTGAGCGACATGTTAGTGACGTCACTCTAGTACCTCGTAGTAGATGGGCAATTTTATGTTATATTAAGCGATAAAAAATGGTTTTTGGAATATTTCATGATAATGTTTTGAAATTCACGTGAAAACTGGATTTGCTAGATTGACGAATACGATGAATTCATTAACTGAGTACATCAATTCGATAATATATATTAATCAAAGTGATTGACAACGTCAATTGTTCGTATTATACTGCTAAATTGTAATATCCGGTGTGTGTACCATTTAGCTGTCAAAATTTAGAAATGATTGTTTTGACATGCAACATGGCAGACAATGACGCGGAAATCGCTACTAAATTCAAATTAAATCGAATCGTAAAACATTTGAAACAATGAAGTTCTAAAATTGATGCAATTTATTTTAGCATTATACCCAATATCCACACCTGTAAGTCTCGTTGATATTCTTCGCTTTAAATCAAACATCTTTTTTCCAATACATCATTTTCGCATATCAATAGAAATTACTGTTAGTTTTTGATTCATTTAGAAATGAATGAAAAGAAGTTTATCACCACTTTTCACAACTAATAAAATAAAGTAACAACCAAGTCCAAGTAGTTTTCCCAAACTACTTGTTCAAATTATTATCATTGTAGCTTCGAAGCTTGAAATTGTTTCCTGATTAATATATTGATGGGGGAATAATAACGAACACTCAAACTATAGAAAATGATAGTTCATTTTAATTTTCAACATTCAAATCTTATTTTACATATAAATAAATCAAAAGTACAAATTATACTGAAAATACGAAAACCCAAAAAAAGAATATCTTAAAATTGAATTGGATGGTTAGCCAATAATTTTTGAAACCACTAATTCACATCATAAGATTCCAAAGCTATTCGATTGCAGAAGCAATAAGTATTTTAGATTAGTTGGAAAATTATCGCATTACTAAACTTGGAGTCCAATTTCTACAGCGATTACAATTTTTTTCCATCGAATGGCGTGAAAGTTTCCGATTTCAAGTGTTCGTAAGTTTGTTTCTGTTTTACGAAATAGATCAATAATGTGAGTAACTTTTTGTTTCGTTTCACAAAATCAATTATCTATCAAAAAATAAGTGAAATTTCAATTTCACACAATTTTTAATGACTAAATGTACACAATATAACAAACGTAGTGTTAAAAAGAAGATACCACCAAACAAATAACTCAATCTCACAAAGATCAAAGCTTAAATTGGAAAGTAAACTACAAAAGCTTCGATGTAAGTATCTCATATGTCATTTTTTTACGAAAATAGGGCATGTTCTCCTGCGAAAATGTCAGTCCTTTGCCTGCGCATATGTACTCGGCAAACATACACGAAAAAACGCCACAGTCGCTCCCATTTTTTTGATGCGGAATTTTTCTCGCTGACTCAAACTTCCAGCCGTTCATGTCGAACGGCGTCTTCTTTTTGTCTAAGCTCTCTTCCTGCAGGTATTTTCTCAATGCCGTCAAGCACTTGATGTTTTCACTTCCCATGCTGTCATAGTATTTTATTGTTTTTTCTCTGCAATCAGAAAAAACAAAAACGTTTATGAACATAATCAGATGTAACAAAAGATATAGAAATAAAAATTATGAACAACTTTCTAGGAATGGGTGAAATATTGATATTAATAATATTCATCATCAAATTTAGATATTAACAGTAGTTGTCGATGATTTTTCATCTTGGCGAAGATTTAGAACGTCAGGATCTTTTTTCTATGGTAAAAATTTTAATATCAAAATTTATTTGTCAGATTTTACCATCCAATCTCTTGGTCGAAATAACATTTTCCGAGAAACTGAGTGGTAAAATTCGATAAATAAATTTTACATTAATACAACCTGTATTCGCCACTATACAAAAAATTGAAAAATTATTACAGAAACCAACCAACACTGAATTTCTGACATTTTTCATCGTGCTCATTTCTTCGACACATTTTCAACCATTAAACTCCAAAGGTACCCTCCACAAACTTCACAAAAATTTAAAAATAGCATCAGTTATCACCTGAAATCAATAATGGCCATACACCAATGGACTCCTAAATGTATGGGAACAGTGATAATGTCGTACGAAAAAATATCGACCTTTCTGGTCCATCGTTTCAACGCCGAATACCCACTCCCAATCAACTTTGGGTAAAAGAAAGTATTCATAGCATGGACTTTTGGATATTGGCTTTCCTTTCCCCGTTCAATGAGAAGGTTCATATAGAAATTAATGACTTCGTCATTAAGCCAATTAGTCTTAGCAAGTGTCTGAATATCTCTTCTGCGAATTTCCAGCCCAAAATTCGATGACACCACCTCGGCCGGTGGATGAGGAATCATCGCATCATTTACTCGTTTCAGCATTTCGGGGGTGAGAACAGGAAGCTTGGGTTCTTCTGATTCGAACTCGTCTATAATGGGCTCGCAAAGACGCAGAGTATTTTTCACCTGTTGTGACAGCTCATTATCCCTTTTGATCTGGTGCGTTTTGGCCAACATGTTCGTGAGTTTCATCGCATCCTCGATTTCCTTGGAGATGCTCTCACATCTCGACTCGTACTTTTCGATAATCTGATTCGAAATATCATGCTTGGGAACGTTATTTTCTTTTTCCTCTTCCGAAGATTCAATGTCAACAATGGACACATCCCGATTCAGCTTACTCCTCGAGGAAGTCGATTCTTTGTTCGTGATTTCCCTAGGTTTCGCACTGCCGAACAAATTTAGAGGACTCGACCGGTGCGATTTCATCGAATCGAGATACATGCTGTGACGATTCGCGTCCCGGTGGTTGGAAAATGCGCCCAAAATCGCGGGCTGGTGTCGCGAATGACTGAAATTAAAGTTCATTCTGCTGTCGTCTGGTTCTTCATCTTCCGGGAAGCTCACATGACACCTGGATCTGTAGGGTGTGCTGTGCATGCGTTTTGTGGGATGAAGACGCTTTTCTGGTTTGTAGAGTACTCGTTCACTGAATCTACCGAATCTACCGAATGGTGGATCTTCTGAGACTATTTCGATGTCTTCCTCGTCAGAGAAGTCATGGTTGAAGGCGGGGAAAAAGTTGCCCATGTCTACTTGACGGCGTTTGGGCGTTCCTCGATTGAATGAAGATGGGGCTTTTCGTTTTCGAGAAGTGTTGTCATCTGCCCAAGTCAAGAGGTTTCTCAGAAAGTCAAATATCCCAGGCATTTTGGAGACTTTTCACCAGTTCAGAAGATATGAAACTGTGAATGGGGTCCATCCATTCATGAAGTCGATCGCAGGTGCATTGTCCTGTAAAGGCAGGTTTTTGTGAGAAAAAATAATTTTGAGTATATTGTTAGGAATTTAAAAAAAAACTTGAATTTGAGTATTGAAAATTTAGAATTTTTAGATTGATTTTGGATTTGGGAGATTGTAAATGGAAAATTTAGGACTTGGTCAATTTGGACGTTCGAACGTGTGAAATGAGGTGAAAAATTGATAGTATTTTTAGTTTGGCATTATAATTTCCAAGATTTATATATAATCAATCTTTAAATTTCTGAATTTTTATTCTGAAAATAAAATCTAATGATTGTCGACTCAAGGATATAATTAATAAAAAATCAAAAAATAAGTCATAAAAATCTGAAACTTATCTTTTGATTTTGATTGTATATGAGAATATAAAAAATGAAAAACTTGCAATAACAATTTGAAAAATCATAAAATATAAATCATTTCATTTTACAAACTTTTATGAAACAGTTAATTAAAATAAACCATACAAAAAATTATCATTGCAAAATATATCATTCAGATAAATATTCAACAATCTTAAAACTTGAATGAAAAATTCACTATTTACAATTAAAATATAAACCAGTTGAAAATGAATAACTTCCATAAAAAATGGCAAAATATGAAAAACTCAACAATTTGAGAACTCCGTTAAAAAAAGTGAAACTTTTTACTGAAAAATCATTTGAACTAAAAAATTAATGACATAAAAAAACTTTCTGAACTTGGACCTTACATATGCATATTAGAAATTTCTTTATCTTACATTTGTTAATTCAAAATCTGCAAACCCCAAAATTTTTTAGTATGAAATTATAAATTAATTTACAATCTTCAGAAAAATACATTCAGTTAACCTGAAAAATTCGAGTATCAACAAATGATAATTGCGCATAATAATTTTTTGCAACGTCGACAATAAATAATTGATTGATCATAATTATTATCAGCTTGATATTACCCTAATTAACTGACCTAAAAATCGAATTTCTTTCAGTCTACATCTATTTTCAGTTGATTTTTTACAAACATTTATAAAATTGATTGAACGTATGACTTTTGTTTGCAATTTTTATTCAACAAATGTCATGCTAGCGCGGATTTCGATTAAATTGTCCATGTTTCGGCGGCTCAGTAGACATGGATGACAATATTCGATGCACAGTTAAAAATTTTATTTTCGTACGTACCTCAATTGGACTTCTGCGTCCACTTGAATGTTTCTTTTTTCAGAATTGACCAAAATAAAAATGTTCTAAATAATTGGCTGATGATGACGACTAAATTCTGCTAATTTCGCTATATGTGGCTATATGTATATTCTTGTCTTCTTGACAACGTAATGCAAATTTCGTTGTTTCAAATGTTGATATTGACGCCTTGACGACCATGACGGCGCAAGCAATGTGCTGACTTGTGCAAAACTGTACAAAGCGGTGCAAAAAAGAATTGTGAAAGCGCCATTTTAGAATAGGCCGTGAGCGCCATCTCTGCCAAGTGCCAATTGTAAACGGGAAATTCAAACTTCGTATTTTCGTAATATAAAAGCTGTTTTTCAATAAAAAACAAGGAAAACTGTGGTTTTCTGACGAAAAAACACTATACATATCCAATAACGCTCAAGAAATATGAGTTTTTCTTTTTCTTCGAAAGTTGTAACTAGTTTCTGGAAATTTGTATTTCGTGTACATAACCTCCAAACTGCTCCAAACCGCGCTAGACTTGTTCGTGTTTGTTCATGTAAATGATGTAAATCATGTTTGTTTTGATGTTTATCAGTTTGTTTACGTATTTTGACATTTTGACAACCACAAACAATTGCAAAAATTGAAAACAAAATGGAATTGGAAAACACTAAAGAAGCGTTGACAAATTTTATGAGCTGCTTCAAGTGCAAAAAATGGTATAAGCAAGTTATTCATTAAAATTACTGTTGATGGTCAAAATGATGTCTTCTATAATGTTTGAAAGAATGTAATGCATTGAGCATCATGTTGTCTTATGTTTTTCTAGCAATCAATTGGCAGAGAACCCTGTCATTTTCATCACTTGCTCGCACTTCTTTTGCAAAAAATGCGTTACTAAAAAAGAATCGGAATGCTGCAGTTGTGGCTTGCCGGTTCGTGCCAATGAGATACAACCGCACTTTTTCATGGATAATCTTATTAAGACGACATTGAAACTTTATGATGCAGTTTATCAAGGGTAATATCCGAGTATATTAATTTATGAATATTTTATTTCGGCAATATATTACCTTATACAGGGTGTCCCAAAGTCACCATTACAGAAAAAAACCATAGATTTCCTGCGAAATTCTAAGATATTTTTTCCTTTGTCATTTTCTGGAATTCGCAAAATTGATGGAGTTATTAACAATTTAATCTGGCCAATCAGAGCACGACTGGGCCCCACTGCAAAAGGTTGACGAAGGCCGCCTGCCACGATCATGAGATTTACTGCCTGTGCACTCGGCCCGGCCCTAAGCCAACCCGGCATGTCAATAAATGATGAATGTGTCCATGTGTTTACAAAGAAGACACAACACCCTCATTTTGTGCATTTTTTTTTAAACGTTGAAATCATATCTTGTGAGATAAAAAATGACTGAGATAAATTTAATAGTTAGTTTCAAAAACTCGAAAATCATAAAAGCGTCTTTGATATTAATTTTCCACGTTTTACGTCAGTCGATTTTCATCTCACAATAGAGGATTTCGACGTTTAAAAAACAACGCACAAAATAAGGGTGGTGTTTTCTTCGTAAACACATGGCAGCATTAATCATTTATTGTCCTGCCGGCTTTGGGCCGGTCACACAGGCAGCGGATCTCACGATCCTAGAGAGTGGCCTTTGTTGACCCTTTCAGTTGCGCTTAAAGTCGAGCTCTGATTGGCCAGATTAAATTGTTAATAACTCCGTCAATTTTGCGAATTTCAAAAAATGACAGAGGAAAAAATATCTCAGAATTTTGCGAGGAATCTATGGTTTTTTCTGTAATGGTGACTTTGGAACACCCCGTATATTATATTATCATCATATGTGACGTGCGCCGAAGAAAGGGGGCTTACTCTGCATGGCATGATTTTACAGGACGAGCGATCGCAGCTCAGCCTGTGCATTGCAGGCATAGGAGAAA
>JAPYZK010009594.1:0-12554 GCA_030522785.1 Platygaster equestris | reverse complement strand
GGTAACAGTTGGATACGTTACTATATGATCACCAAAAACTTTACACAACGATTCGAAGGCATCTTTCGCCTTTTTTCCTTGTTGAAATTCATGAAGAAGTCAATGGTGAAAATGTTCCTTACTTAGTGACATTGTTGAACTCATTTTTTTCTACGTCGTAAACAGTCAATTGTCAAATCAAATGTCATTCTTATAGCGCGAGTGTAGTGCCACCACAACACAAAGGGACTCGGGAAAATTGATATTCAAAATACAATCTTCAGCTCATCGAAAAAAAGTTGCATTTTTTTTCACAGTCCTAATAGTTAGTGGACTCCCAAAATGTATGGAACTGAAACTCGTAAAACTTCAGAATTTTTAAAAATTCCAGAACATCCGAAATTTTCGAAGCTTCTGAACTTTAGAAGTTCCGAAACTTCACAACTCCAAAACTTGAAAATTCTTTGAAACTTGAACATTAAAATTCGCCAACATTTTGTGGTACCAAAATTTCAGAAGTTTTGGGCTTAGAAACTTGAAGTCTTCAAAACTTTTAAAAATTCGGCATTCCCGAAATACTGAAAATTCTAAAACTTGGCCACTTGTAAACAACAAATTTTTCTTAAACTTCGTAATTCTTTGAAATTCTCAAAAATTTCAAAAATCCGAAACTTGAAAACTTCTAAAATTTTTGGAACTTACAAAAGTTCGAGATTTCGGAACTTACAAAATTTCCGAAGCTTCAGGAGTTCAAATTTTCATAATTCTGAAACTCAACGTCAAAAACTCAAAATGCTCAAATACTTCGAAAATCATCTCAATTCTTCAAAACTTAAGAATCGCAAATTCTTATTAATTACGAAACTTCTAGGCTTAAAAACTTTGAAATTTTTCAAGACATAAAAACTGGAAATTTGAAAGACTCGAAAAAGTTCAAATACTCAACCTCTTCTTGACTTCATCAAAATCTTCAATTCTAAAATTTGTCGAAATTCTCAAAACCTTTGGGATTTCGAAACTTCTAAACCTTCAGGAATTGATAATTTTTCTCAACTTCGAAAATTTTAAAATTTTACGAATTCGTAAAAGTTTCATATAACTTTAAAATCCCGAAACTTTCCGACTTGAAAACTTCAAAATGTGTTAAAATTCCAATAAGTATCCCAATTGCCAAAATTTAAAAATCTCAGAAGTCCGAAATGTCAAAAACTTAACAATTGCCGAGCTTAGAAATTCTTAAAATTCTCCGACATTGTCAGTAACTTTCAAATTCCACTACTTTCTGAATTCTTAAAACTGCAGCACTTCATCATCATTCGAAACTGGAAAATCAAGGTACTCTTTTTAGACACTTCTTAGAGATATTACTTGAAAACTAAGATACTTCCAAAAGTCCTGAAGTTTTGCGGTTTCCCTATTGTTTTTTCACCTTTTTAAACGGTTGGATTTTTTCCAGTTGAAGCTGTTGACGAATTCCGTTGACATTGTACGCTCCTGTCGCAAAGTACTCATGTACACTTACGCATTCGCTTATTACTTGAATAAAAGTAACATTACCTCGATTTTCGAAGACAATCAACATGATTTGGAGAGGGCGGTCGAAGATCTTTCAGAATGGCTCGAAGTACATTGCGACCAGGGTGATTTTGTCGAATCCCTGAGCAAAATCCAAGAAAAAACTGTTTACTGCAACAAACGAAGAAACATCCTAGCAAAACATGTCTTCGAAGGCCGACAAAATAATTTGTGGTCTTATAATATTTGAAAAATGAACATTGTACCATAGTTGATCCGAAGGGTATGCGGAAAATGTGACAGAAGGGTGAAACCACTTTCGAGTGACGATCGAAGTAGTGGAATTTGGACATGGCTGTATGTTTTGTATGCTTGATTTGTATCGTGAGTTAAGAGTGGTCGTGTGATCTGCTGTTCTAAAGATCGGAAAGTATTCAATTTTTCGTTTAACGAGCGGCATGTGTATACATTTCGGGTCGGACATTGAAATATTCTAGGAGTACTTTTAGAATATTTCTAGAATATTTCGTGTTGTTAGAGGTATGTATACTTAACGAAGTGGAATATACTGTCCGATACTGATCAAGAACCGTTTGTTTTTTCACTGATTTTCGTGTGGGTTTCCGTCATTTCAAGAGGCCCAGCCGGGCCTCTCATTCATAATAATAATTAAAAAAAAGAGGGGCCGGCCGGGGGCGATCCATACAGGAATTGGAATGGCTGAAATATTTTCACGCACCATTATTTCACTTATAATCAAGGTAAATATTCATTTTTAAGGCTCAAAGTCCTTCACACGATTATTCAACACGATTCTGGCTTTTCGCGATGTGGATAATTCATTTATAATAAACAGAAACATTAAAATAGTCTCGCCGCAAACCATATTTTGACGTCGAAAAATTTCTCCCGTCATCAGCTGATGACTGAAATTTTTCCAGTTTCAATCATCAGCTCATTTTTTTCCTGCTCCAGTCAATCGCACATAAGCAGAAGCCAGGGGCGAACGCAGAGGGGGGTTGTAGGGGTTCAGTCGAAATTCTCCCGAAATTTGAGAAAATTTATTTTTATAATAAATGAAACGGTGATATTTTTCACTGTTGGAACGGGTTCTTTTTTTTGTAATTGATAATAGAGGGTGATTAAATTTCAAAAAGCGAATTTTTATTTCCGGTATTTACAAATTTAATCGCTTAAGAAAATATAGACCAGCTTAGTTAATTGAGGAAGTTCTCGGCTCTACGGACAAGAGGTGAATGGTTCAATTATTTATTTTGTTTGCTATCTACATGTATCAATATTTGGTTGCGTATTTGATTTGGTCGGCTCTTGGGGTGTCGTCCCCCATTTCCGAAGGACTCGCTAGGGATTTTCGTTAGGAGTTAAGGACGAATTAAATTTTTAAGGATTTTCCGGATTCAGAAATCCGATGACTCAAGATTTAAATTATTTCGCTTAAATTGTAAGTTGTTAGACATAAGGTTGAGTCATGAATTTCTTTTAGCTGTTTGCATACGTGCGTGGGTGTTTGGAAACTATTTTTTTTGTGTGAAGAAATCCGGGAAAGTTTACGAATCTGGCCTGACCGATTGTTCCGGCAAGCTAGAATATATTAAATAGGTCAGGGTCTCTATCTGGGTCAACATCTATGACTTGAAAAAGATCCTGGGACCTTCTGACTGCTCTTTTGCCCTCGTGCATTGACCTTCAGGCTACTGCTCCACGATCTGCAGAAATTCTGCAACGCCACCACCACTAACGATTCCATACCTCGTTGCAAAGATCCGAACCCTACCTCAAGGCCAGCAACGCTATCTAGGGGCGCCAGATTCCTGGGGAACCAACTCCGAAACACGACCGGTTCGCACCAACCTGATCGGGGGGCTAATTTCTTCGTTATGAGCTCGAGGCATTTCGAGCTGAAACAACGAGGCGTCTCGGAAACCATCAGTGACGCCGCCAATTTTCCCACCCCGGGGTCAATTTTTCCGATTCTGAGAGAAAAGATCGACTGGAGGGGGGACGCCGAGGGTACGAGGGTCGCCACGAGCCAAGAACTCCTTCTTCTGAGCCTGGAGCTTGACTTGGCAGGACGGAAAGCTTCCGGAAACCTGGTGGTCGACGCCCTGGAGCCCGACGCCGTCGCCTCGTGGACGTGGACCCGGAGAAGAGAACTTCAAGGTATTTAGTTCAGGATTCGATCAGGTTCCGGAAATAAGAAAAAGTCTTTGGGGTTTTCCTTACAGATTTTTTTGTTTTTGTTTTTCGTTATGAGTACACGGAAATGTTGAGGTTGTTGATTTGTGCGAGCGAAGAAGTGCGGGAGTGTTTTAGTATGTAAGAGAAAAATTCCTAGCGAGTCACAGGGCGAGCGCGCGTTTCGGTGAGCGATGTTTTAAGACCTTTTAATTTTTCGGGAAATTCCGTTGAGGTTTGGGGATCGAGATTTTCGCAGGGCTCCGTGGGCGCGGTAATTACGGGTGTTCCAATTTCGTGTCCATGGTCGAGTCCGGGAACGGGGATAATTTTTGATGGGTTTTGAGAAATTATTCAGTTTCGGCAGGGCTCCGTGGGCGCGAAAATTTGCAAGTGTATCAATTTCGCGTCCATGGTCGAGTCCGGGAACAGAGATGAATTTTTAGGGATTGGTAAGGTTTTGTGTAAGCTCGTCGAGTGAGCAGATTTTAATGGCGTAGGATTGGAGGATTTTGATAAAAGTAATTCGGGTATCGGGAGACTAGGGATAAATCCTACCCGTGGTGTATTTATTTCGTAGGGTTGTCGTTGGGACCGGTTTTTTTAGCGTTGGGGCCTTGAAATCCGTTCGTTTTCCGGGTTTAATTCGTTTCAGGCACGGGGCGAATTAATTCGGGCGATTATTGGCGCGTGCCTGCGCCAAGAAAATTCTTGCGATCATCGGAGGGCCTCGTAATGCGCATGTTGGATCAAATTAGATTTGTGTTCAATTTTATTTTGTCGCTGTTCTAGTGACTCAAAACCCCGACTCGTAAATTAATTGATTAGGCGTGACTTAATTTCCGGTCATAACTTGGAACCCGATTATTTTTGTTAGATTTGGTAAAGCTCGAAGCTCTAGGTATAACCGTTGGAGCGATAGAGAATTTTGGCAGATAATTAGTCGTAAAGATCTCACCATGTTTAAAGAACCCATACCGTCTAAATCGAACGATAAAATAAGTACTGATAAATTTTGTTTCGTGCGCGTTATGATTCTTTTTGTGATGATTATTTTGGTTATGATTATGATTTTCGAAATTTATACTAGTCTGATAGAGAAACTTCACATGTAGAATTTGATTAGAAAAATATTTCGGATTTCTTTTGTTCGAGGATGATGTAATTGATATGAAAATTTCATCGACTTTTTGTTATTAATAAATCAAGACTGCATTTTGTGAATTGACGTATCTTAATTTTATAAAGCAATCCCTTGCCTGGAATCAAAATTTAGCTTCCATTGCGCGCAGTGATTTGAATTCCGTTTCAATCGATTCGCTATATTCTTAAAACTAATACTGGAAAATTTTCGATTTTATTTGGTTTGAAGCCGTCATTTCGTTAAATAAATTTTCAAGTTTTGAATCTATTATTCCATCGTTGGGTTGTGAGTCTGGTTTCCCTTTTCCAAATAAAAAAAAGGGTGGCGATCCTGTCCCGTTAAGTAAGTATTATTTGGGAATTTTTGGTGACGGATTATTTTTGGGAATTTCATCGGATCGGTGACGAAGGTAACGATTTTCAGCAGAGATTCGCGAGTTCCAAGTAATTCCGGGTCTCTTTCGAAAATGTCACGTTACATAAAATAAGTGAAAATTGAAACTTAGAGCCTTAAAATCTGAAAGATTACATATTTCCGAATCAAAATTTTATCGAATTGATATGTGAATTTGTAAAGTTAGAAACTTTAGAATCACTGAAATTTTTGACATATTAAAAGTTCAGAATATTCTATTGTACATTTTTGAAAACTTCGGAATTTTCCGAAAATTAATACACTGGCAAATTCTAAGATATTCGAAAAATTCAAGAAATCGTAAAAACTTGATGAATTCAAAGAATGTAGAAAATCATGGAAATTCGAGAAATTCAAAAAATTTACTCCATTTAAACAATTTTATAAATTTAAAAAATGGAAGAAAGTTGGAAATTTCTAAAATTGCTGAAAAATTAGGAAAATTTACGAATTTCAAGGAACCTGAAAATTTTTCAATTTTGACTCTATTGAAAAAGTCTGAAACTGAGAAATTTCGAAAATCATAAAATCATGTTGAGAACTTGAAAATTTACAGCGATTTCGAAAAATTTTTCGTGTGCTTCGTGCGTGTCTATGCAAACGATGTTGGGTCATCCATAATATTTGGCGGTTTTTTTGCATCTAATTATATTTTAAAAAATGCAAAATTGATGGATGACCCAATAATACATTAGTAAGTGGATCATTTTCGCGCAAAGTTATTTAGAAGTAACAGAATCAATGTCTCGGTGCGTTCGAGATGGCACTTTGCTAGTAATTGAACATGACATTCAAAATCCGCGCCATTTTATTAGAGATAGGATGCGCACGTATTTCATCTTTCAGTCGTGAACATTTTTAGATAGGACCTGGGAATTTCTGGACTTCCGAAATGTCCGAAGCTCCGAAAGTTCAGAATTTCATAATTCTGAAACTTGACGTCGAAAACTCGAAATGCTCAAATACATCGAAAATCATTAAAATTTTCCAAAACTTCAAAATTCCGAATTCTAAGTAAGTTCGGAACTTCGAGGCTTACAAACTTTAGTACTCTTCAAAACTGCACAATTTAAAATTTGAAAGATTTGAGAAAAAATTCCAAAAACTCGACGTTTTCTTGACTTGAAATCTTTAACCTCGAAATTTGTTGTAATCCTCTAAAATTGCGTGATTTCAAAACTTCTGAACCTTTAGAACTTTATAATTTTTCTAAACTTCCAAATTACAAAATTCTACGAAAATGTAAAAGTTTCAAATAACTCTGAAATCCCGAAACGTCTTACCTTAAAAACTTTAAAATGCGTCAAAATTACGAAAAGTATCCAAATCGTCAAAGTTCAAGAATTACAATCCGTACTTTAACTAACTTATCAACTTTCGAACTCAAAAATTCTCTGAAACTCAGAATTCTCGGACTCTGAACTCCCAAAATTTCTGAGACTTCAGAACTTTATCATCATTCGAAACTTGAAAAATACAGTAAACTCTCAAGATACTTCAATATTCGACTTGAAACTTGAGATACTCCCAAAAGTGCTGAAATTTCACGATTTTCGCATCATACCTTTTCTAACAGTCGCATTTTTTCCAGTGCAGGCGGTTGTCGACTTTCATAAACACTTTGCGATCCTGTCGCAAAGTACTCATGTACACTTACGCATTCACTTTTTTCTTGGAAAAAAATAACAGTTCCGCCATTTTTGAAGACAATCAACTTGATTTGGAAAGAGCGGTCGAAGATCTTTCAGAATGGCTCGAAGTGCATTGCCAGCGGGGTGATTTTGCCAAAACCTTCAGCAAAATCCAAGAAAAAACTGCTTACTGCAACAAGCGGAGGAACGTCTTGGCAGAACATGTCTTCGAAGGTCCAAAAAATAATTTGTGGTCTTATCATACTTAGAAAAAACATTGTGTCATAGTTGGTTCGAATAGTATGCGGAAAAATGTGATATAAAGGTGAAATCTCTTTTGAGCGATGATCGAAGTAGTGTAATTCGGACGCTGCTGCATATTTTGTATGATGGATTAGTATCATGAGTTGAGTGTGGTCGTGGGATCTGCCGTCCGGAAGAAAGGCGATTAGTTTTATATTTAACAAGTGGTATGTAAATGTATACTCAACGAAATGGAATATACTGGCCAATACTGATAAATTTCTCCTCAACTTGAGGGTTATTTCGACCATTCAACTTGAGGGTTAACCTCCAAGTTGCTTATAGGTTAGAACTTATCAATATCTTATATGATACTCTTATGAGCCTCATGAGACACTTATAACAATAATATAGGAAACAGGAAATACTTATAAGATACTCATATACTTTATGAGAATTTCATAAGTTGATTATGAGTTAGATCTCATCAAAACCTTATAAGATACTCGTAAGAATCCTATAAGATGATAATGTGAATTTTGCTAGGTTCTCATAAGTTTGACCTCATCAGAATCCTATGAGATACTCGTAAGAATCTTATAAGACACTTATATTCCTAAAGTTGAGAGTTAACAAGGGGGACCCCCGTAATGTATATCGCGGATCAAGCCGAAATTTTGCGTACTTAGTCTCCAATGAGATCTATAAAAATTACTTTCTCACTTTCTTGAACAGGTCTTAGTTTTGAAGAAATCGAATTTTGAAAATCCGGTCACACACTCACGTCGAATGTAATTAATTTCAAAAATCCCATTTCTGACCATGTACTATCGCACAATGGCTCTAGTAAACTCACTCAAAGAAAACAAATTACGTCCAAATAGTAGGAAATAAGATTTAAAATAAGATTCTAGATCGATTACACTCGACATGAGTGTGTGACCAGTGTGACCGGATTTCCAGAATTCGATTTCTCCAAAACTAAGGCCTATTCAAGAAAAATCAAGAAGTTCTTTCCATATATAGATCCCATTGGAGGCTACGTACGCTAAATTTCAGCTCGATCCGCGATGTACATTACGGGGGTCCCCCTTGTAAGCCTAAAAGTTGAGGGTTAACCCTGAAAGTGAAGGATTACCGCTCAAAAGTTGAAGGGAATTTCCATATAAGACCATTCTGGAGTTATAGCGACAGTATTTCATTCACATGAAATAAACTTGTATATAATAATATCATTTCACAATATGTATATACAATGAAGCTTAGTTTGTCGGACAGTGCGAGTACTGGACATGACTTTTTATGTAAACCCAACACGAGTACGTATGGTTTTTTACTAGTGCGAGAACGATCATGTCTAGCTCTTGAAATAAATTGAGTTGTTTAGAGGTTAGGTTCGCACTTTTCGCACTACTATTACGGTTTTTCGCCAGTGTGAGTACGTTGATGTCTTTTTACATAAAATGAAACTTTTGGAAAGTTATGTTTGCACATTTTGCACTGATTCGGTTTTTTGATGATGCGAGATACTGCATTCAACTTTGGAAACTGTATGCGAATAGAATTCTCATTCTATGCGAGTATTGACATGACTTTTATAATGTTGAATATAACAAGTACGGTTTTTCGCCAGTGTGAGTGCGTTCATGTCTATCAAAATAGTGACTCTTTTGAAGGTTAGGTTTTCACATATTGCACGAGTATGATTTTTCGCCAGTATAAGCGCTGAGATTTAACTTTGGAAAATTACATCATAAGAACCCGTTGTAACAACAGTTTGAGTAATAACATGACTTTATTAATGTCGATTCGACACTGGTACGGTTTTTCGCCAGTGTGAGTATGTTCATGTCTGGTAAAGTAGAGTGATTGAGTGATTCTTTTGGAGGTTAGGTTTGCACATTTCGCACTGATACGGTTTTTTGTCATTGTGAGTAAGTTCATGTATCTTCAGATGAAGTGAGTCTTTTGAAGGTTAGGTTTGCGCATTTTGTACTGATACGGTTTTTTGCTAGTGCAAGAGCCAAATGATAACTTATATCTGGAAAACTGTACACAAATACAATGTTCTGGCAGTGCGAGTACTGGCATGACTTTTTATGTCAACTTAGCACAAGTATGGTTTTTCGCCAGTGTAAGTAGTACATTAATATTTCTAAAAATAAAGTAAGTCTGTTGGAGGTTAGGTTTGCATAATCCGCACAGTGTAAATTTGCGCGGTGTATAATTATTTAAGTGTCAGTACCTCGCAATTTTTACTTCTTTATATGGAGATGTAAAAATTACACGGTACTGACATTATATCAAGATAGAAATGATGGCGCAGACACCATCATTTGGGTATCATCCAAAAATCACTTCCAACGAGGACGTCATTGCTCAAACGAATGAGTATTTTGCAGAACTTCCGAAATCCTATTTTTTGGACGGGATAAAAATTTTGGGAAAACGGTTGGAAAAGTGTGTAGAGCTAAAAGGAGATTATGTTGAAAAATAAAAAAAATTTTTCTTAAAAAACAGTGTTTTTCCATCTTTTTCTAAGGACTTATTGAACGACCCTCGTACAATTCGTGTATCAAGTTACTCTCAATCTTCCACAAATTAAGATGTTTGAAGAATCCTCCGAATTTTTTGTGACTCAGGATGCACACGTATGTGATGCTAGAATTATTGTACCATGATTGTAACATCGAAAACCCCATGCATTCGAAACTGCAGCCATTCTACCATCATTGTAACATTATCCGTGTATCCCCTCTTATGAATAGTGATAGAATTATGCAGTCGCGTTTGATATAAATCATTCCACCATCACGTTTCGAAACGTCATTGTACACTGATTCACGAATGATTCAGTGTTTGTGATTCCTGAATAATGGTATTTTTTTTCTATGCATCAAGAGAATGATTCAGCGATTTTCCCATCATTGTACAATCGTATATTAATCATGATCCATACATAATGGTACGTAATGTTAAACAAATGGATGAATTCAATGATGGTACAAACATGCGTGAATGATTGCGACCATGCAAAATTTCTCTAATATATCTCTGATTCTTCTGGAAGTGCATTAATCTACCATCATTTATAAATCATGTACAATCATAATTCATACATAATGGTAAAATGATGCGATCGCAGGTGATTCAAATCATTGTACTATCAGTATTTTCATGAAGAAATATTGGCTTGTTCAGGAGGAAATTTCATCTTAGAGATTTAAATGTGGAGGCAACGAATTTGCGATCAAGACATTCAAAATGCGCTCGATGCATTATCAGCGAATAACTTTGGATCGTAATTATGAACTCCAGAACAAGGTTATATTAAAATTGTTAACTTTTCAATAATACGTCATTTTTTAGGTGATGAATGCAAAATGCTACACAAATGTGAACACAATCTTACAAGTATTGGCAGTATTACCCGTAACAACAGCAACTCCAGAACGATCTTTTTCGACCTTGAGAAGAATAAAGTGTTATCTTAGGAATACAATGGGACAGGGGCGCCTGAATGGTCTCGCTTCATTGAGTTTCAATCCCAAATCGGACTGACTGAAGACAAAATTCTTCAAGGATTCTCCAAAAAACCACGAAAATTAAGAAATGATTAAAATTTTCTCAAGTCTGTCATCTATTTCTGAAAATCTTGTATCAAATTAAATAAAATGGTCATATTCTGCATAGGAAAACATAATGAATCATTCATTTTCATGACAATCTTTTTCGTTTTTTTCAATTGTAGAGAGTTTTATGCAAGTTCTTGGCGGAATAATACGACCATTTCGGATTCTCATCTTTCAAGGGGGGGGGGGGGGAGTCCAGACCCGATGAACCCCCCCCCTCCCCCGTGAATCCGCCACTGATTTTACAGATTTCAAAAAGAAGTAGAGATACCATCGGTACTCATTAAAACATTTCCGTATAACGTATGCTTTTTTCAATTGATAACAGAACGCGTGCATGTAAATGAAGCAGGCATATACGATTATAATGCATATACATAAAAGAATACTTGAACGATTTCATGCATTCGCTGCTTGAGTGGTCTTTCAGTCGGGCGTTTTTTTTTTCGAGGGAATGATAAATATTAAAAAAAAACTTTGATCAACACTGGTGATATTGCGTGCGATTCCAAAGCATTCGACCATGGGCGAGACATCAATTTCAATTTTCCGTAACGGATTAGAAGACGATGTGGTGATCGCGGGAATAGCTGGCAGATTTCCGAAGTCGGATAATATGGAACATTTGAAGTGCAATTTGTTCAACAAGGTCGATCTACTGACTGAAGATGTAGAATCTCGGCAAACAGGTGATGTCGTCTAATGGAATTTCATAAAGCTTTCGAAATTTCTTTGATACTTTTGATACTTTAAAAATGTACGATGTGCCACAGTATTGGAAAAAGAAAAGATTTATCGATGTAATGCATTATATAAGTAATATACTTAGTGACATTGTAATATAAGTTATATAGTGTACTATAAGTGTTTAATTACGTATACGGAAATTCTCGTCAACTTGAGGGTAATTTAGACCACTCAACTTGAGGGTTGACCCTCAGTGTTGACCCTAAACTTCCATGGTTAACCCTCAAGTTGAGGGGCATTTCTATATGGTGATTGAGGGAGGGATCGGACACTCTGCCCCCCTTCGACTGTGCGAGGGCAATTTTTTTTCAAAATTACAGTGTACATATGTTCCGACATTGAAACAAAAAAGTGAGTTCTAAAACATCGTTATATATTAGATTTGACAAATTATTGAGTGTTATTTGTATAAGGTTACGTAAATACACCCGGAAATTTTTTATGTCTTCCATAAATGGGTAAATTTGGACTAGAGTAGTAATCTTGAACGAAACAACACGAAGACTCGGAAAAAGGGTATATTTCGATGTCTGCTTAATTTTATATGTATCATTCTGGCAACTCAAACGATCTTCTTTTGACGTGTCCAAACCCTCCCTCAAAATTTTCAACAGACGAAATTTTAACATTTCGAAAAAATGTGCAGTGTTCTTATCAAACAATCAGAAGTTATATTTCAACTCTAAGTGTTCATTCTCAAGGGTTTAGATAAACAATTAGGATCGAAAACGTATTATTTTCTTTTCTGCGACTGCAACAGCGATTCCAAAAAAGATGTCCTAACTCTCCCTCACTTAACCCAAGGTTTGAGCACAGTTATTGCCCAATAAAATATTGTGCCTGCTTCCTGAGAATTGTGTACATGCCTCTCAGAATTTTGAATTGGTTTTGAAAAAATAAGTTACTGAACGTTTAAGATGCATTTTATGAACGCTATCTCCGCGCACGCGGAAGAATAAGTCGCAAAACTGTTTTGGGGTCCAAACTTTGAACTGATTCCAAACGCATTTCATGGAATGCGTCTCATAAATATGACGTGTTCGAGACGCGTTT
>JAPYZK010009586.1:0-10551 GCA_030522785.1 Platygaster equestris | reverse complement strand
CTCGAGCGTGGAGATTGCCTCACGAGCGTAGCGAGTGTGGCAATCTCCACGCTCGAGGAATCTCCTCTTTCTCCCACTAGTCGCACAATATACTATTCTGAATATGTGAATAAATCATGACTACTTTTGCATAAAAATTGGAGTGAGGGGCAAAAAGTGCTTCCCCCCCATATAATCTAGGAGAGGGCAGTTTCTCCGATTCTCACGAGACAAGTTGTTTCGCGGTAAATCAATGGCGCTGGTCCAGGGCGCATGTGAGATAACGCGCTCGCTCGCGCCCCTTCCGTAATCTCGATTCATTCCAGCACCAGCCATCGTACGTGCGCGCGACAATACCGGAATCATCCGCTCTTACGTGTGCCGAGATAGAAAATTACAAAAATTGAAGATAAAAAATAAAAATAAACACGAAAATGAAAGACCACGAGCAAAAGGAAGCTTGCCACAGAAAACCCACGAAACTGCGGAATTTTGTATATCAAACAGAGGCTTTTGATTCTTTGTACGCGAGAAATTCAGTGGTAATGATTCGTGATGTTTCAATAATCGATTTGAGTTTTTTGTGCAAATGCATTTTTTCGGATTCATGGGGGGTTGATGACGTTGGGGGGATGATTGATAATTTTTTATATGTTTTCGTCCGGTCCAGAAAACGCTTTGCTCGAATAATGTGTGTTTGGGGAGTGTGATGACGTTACCTTTTCACGGAACCGAGTGCAGGACGAAGGAAGAAGTTTTGGAGCACGCCAAGGATTTTCTCGATCAGTATTTTACGTCTATAAGGAGGTAGGATTTGGACTTTTTTTTATTGTCATATTTTTTTTTAATTATTGCCACTGCTTACTTAGCGACACATTTTAAGTGCAAACATGTAAGACTTCCCTGGTGATTCTAGTTTTTATAAAAACCTTGTAAAAAATTTTTATTCAAATTTTTATTAGGTCGGTTTTATAGAAGTTTTATAAAATTTGCATTTTTCATAAAGTGGTTTTATGAAAGTTCTATGAAAAGAATTTTTTGTATAAAAATTTTTTTTCAACATTTGTAAAAATATGAAAATATTTTTCTAACCTTTTTTGGATCATTTTGCTAATGTATATACCATTTTTCATCAGTTTATGAGGCTCTAGTTCAAATTTCGTTTCGAAAGATATTTAAAAATTTTTTGGAGGTAGCAGTATTTGAACTTGTGACCTTTGCATTAGAAATCCGATAGTCAACTTTCTTGTCCATCAAATCTGTGTCAATTTGGATGCTTATTTTCCATTTGAGTTGAATAATTTTCAAATCCTATGAAATCACATGTTTTTACGTTTTATAATTGCTAAAAAAACGTTACAAACATGATTTTCTATTCCCTTGTATAATAAAGACGTATCCAATATTACTAAAAGGGAAATTCTCTATATCAAGGAAGTTTTTTTCATAAAAATATGAAACTTTTTATAAAAATCGCGAAATTTTTATGAAAATAAAGGTTTTATTAGAAAATTTGGAGGATTTCAATTGTTAAAAAAAAAACAAATGAATTGTATGAAAATGTTGACAGATTTTATAGAAAAATTTTTTTTATTAAGTTTTTATGAAGCCACTTCATAAAAATCGAAAATTGTATATAACTTTTATAAAATCAACCTTATAAAAAAAACGAATTTCTATAAATAATTCGCTGATTTTATAAAAATCTTGCCTGTTTTTATAAAAACAACAATCACTAGGGTTCAGGAGTGTAAATACTTAAATTCAAAAATATTAAATTTTCATAACTGATGTTTTTTAAATTCCATAGTCAAATTGAAAAACCGCGAATACTTCATGTAATATAAATCATGTTTTCAAGTTTTATAATTGGTAAAAAACCTTACGAACATGATTTTCCATTCCCTTGGGGGATAAAAACGTGTCAAATATTACTAAAGAAAAATTCTTTATAACAGGAAAGTTTTTTTTATAAAAATATGAAACTTTTTATAAAAATCGCGAAGTTTTTATGAAAATACAGGTTTTATTAGAAAATTTGGAGGCTTTCAATTGTTTTTATAAAAAAACAGATGAATTGTATGAAAATTTTGATAGATTTCAATAAAAACATTTTTTTTTTATTAAGTTTTCACAAAATCACTTTATAAAAATCGAAAACTTTATATAACTTCCATAAAATCGACCTTATAAAGAACGAATTTCTATAAATAATTCGCTGATTTCATAAACATTTTGCCTGTCTTTGTAAAAACTACAATCACTAGGATTCAGAAGTGTGAATACTGAAATTCAAAAATATGACATTTTTATAACTGATGTTTTTGAAATTCCATAGTCAAATTAAAAAACCGCGAATATTTCATGTAATATGAGCGATTTTGAAAAACACTGAAATTTGAGTACTCGCTTGTTGTAATTCGACATAATTCATTTCTGGCGAAATGCTTGTTTTTCCTTTTTCGAAACAGGAAAAATGAATGATTCAAGTGAAAAACCATTAAATACAGCGGAAAATCATGAGATCATATAATTACGATATAATTGCACCTACTCTTGGTTACTCCAAGTATGATTTAAAAAAGAAGATACACTCGACTTCTTCAACGCATAAATTCTCATTTTTGTTTGTCTTCAAATTATGGTCCCTAACTATAATTCTTTTTTTGAAATGGTTAAACTAGGGTATTTTCAAAAATTTGGTATTCTCGATTTCCCGAATTCCTGGGAATTTTCATTTTCAAATTCGAAACCTACGATGTTTGAATATTCAAACTTGAACTGCACTTTTGAATGCAGATTATAAATTCAGATGTTCCCGAGTTCTAACTCTTCAATCACATATTCCGAAAAATGCGATTTTACAAAATTCCTACAGATAAATGTATTATCCAGAAAATGTTCAAAATCGTCCTTTTCTCGCCATTTCCGAACATAATATACTCGGTCTTTTTACCTCTTATGTTCAGTACTTGAATATTCTTTTGTAGAAACGTTCCCTTTTACACTGGCGCACATTTCAACTGCATTGTTTGCGTACTCACATAATTTCTCGTATATTTGTCGTTCTGAATAATTTTTTGATGCACCTTTCGTTCAAAAATTTCCCTGGATTCTTCTATGAAAGAAAGGCGAGTAAAAGTATAAAGTAATGAGTAGTCATATTCTATTATAGGAACAATGCAAAATAATTTTTGCATTCGCTAGGTTAAGGGTTCACGCGATATAATTTATACATTTTGATACTGACAAATATTTTTTTTAAACCATTCAACTCAAGTTCAAATGTCGAAATACTTAAAATTCCGAAATGTCGGGAAATCGTTGTAGATTGAACAGCGACGCTCACAAATCCCGATGGGAAAGCGTACAAAGAGAAGTGATTGCGACAAACACTTATCAACTCACAGAAACGGAGTTAGTTTTCGGAGCAAAATTAGCTTGGCGAAACGCGGCAAGATGCATTGGCCGAATCCAATGGTCTAAATTGCAGGTAATTGGATTGTCTAAACTCACGTTTTCAGCAATAATAAAAGGATTCAGAATAAAGACAATCGTTGCAGGTTTTCGACTGTCGTTATGTAACGACCACAAGTGGAATGTTCGAAGCACTTTGCAATCATGTTAAGTACAGCACGAATAAAGGGAATATAAGGTAAGAATAAGCGATTGTGGTAATTTGATTTGGGGCTCATATAAATTACTTTTAGATCAGCAATTACGATTTTCCCCCAAAGAACGGATGGGAGACACGACTATAGAGTTTGGAACCCTCAACTGATTACTTATGCGGGTTACAAAAATCCAGACGGCACCATTACTGGCGATCCTGCCAATGTGGAATTTACAGAAGTAGAAGGATTCTTTATTTATTCCCTTATTTATTTATTAGTTAGATGTTTTGAGAAATTAAAAAGATTTATGGAGAATAATTGTCATGGTTATGAAGTTGACGCTTGTAATTATGCACTTTATAAGACTCTCGAAAACATTTGAAGTTTTCCGTAATTTCTTATGAGATTCTAAACTTCTTATAAGACGCCTTATAAGAAATGAAGAAAGTCTGATGAAAAATTGCCTATTTTTTTCGTCATATTCAGAGTTACAAGGGGAAAATTGAAATATTTACCATAATAAAATACCTGCAAAAAAATTAGTTGTAGTAAAAAATAAAAATCAGCTTCGAAAAAAACACTAGCTACAAATTGTAATTCATTTAAATTTAATCAGATTCATCGAAATTATTCAAGTATAAAAATTGCAATTGCTTCAAAATCTTTAAAATTGAAAGAAATTGAATTTGTACCTCCATTTTTTTACTTTCCCTAGTGATTATAGTGCTTATGAAGACATTGTACAAAATTTTGATGAACATTTTTATAAGGTCGGTTTTATAAAAGTTTTGTAAAAAAAATTTTTTCATTAAATTTTTTTTTTCAACATTTTTAAAAATATGCAACAATTTTTCTTATCTTTTTTGTATCATTTTGCTGGTGTATATGCCATTTTTCATCAGTTTTGATGACTCTAGCTCAAATTTCGTTTCGAAAGAAATTTTAAAATTTGTTGGAGGCAGCGGGATTTGGAACTTGCAACTTTTGCATCAGAAATCCACTAGTGAACTTTCTTGTCCATCAAATCTATGTCAATTAGGATGCTTATTTCCAATTTGAGTTGAAGAATATTCAAATCCTATAAAATCATATGTTTTTAAGTTTTATAATTGCTAAAAAACGTTACGAACATGATTTTCTATTCCTTTGTGTAATAAAAGCGTATCAAATATTACTATAAGAGAAATTCCTTATATCAGGAAAGTTTTTTTATAAAAATATGGAACTTTTTATAAAAATAGCGAAGCTTTTATAAAAATAAAGGTTTCATAAGAAAATTCGAAGGCTTTAAATCATTTTTATAAAAGAACAGATAAATCGTGTGAAAATTTTGACAGATTTTATAAAAAAATTTTTTTTTTATAGTTTTTATAAAATCACTTTATAAAAATCGAAAATAGTATATAACTTTTATAAAATCGACCTTATAAAAAAACGAGTTTTTATCAATAATTCTCTATTTTCATAAAAACTATAATCACTAGGGTTTACAGTTTTCTATGACTACATAAATGATGCTACCGTTTGAATATGATGGATTACGTGAAATTGTTGTTAGGTTTGCATAAAATTGGGGTGGAAAGGATCACGAACGAGATTTGACGTTTTGCCACTGGTGCTGTCCGCGAATGGCCACGACCCGGATTATTTCGACATTCCATCGGAACTTATTCTCGAAGTTCCTTTGGTTCATCCTCAGTAAGAACTCAAATTGACGTAAATTTGAAATTGCTGAATTTTCGTGATTCGCGTAATTATTATTCGAAATTATATCCGCAATCGGAGTGGTGGCCATAAGGAAAAGAGAAAAATTTCTGGGGTGGCAAACTTAAAAACGAAAAAAAACAAACAAACAAACAAATATCCAAGTTTTCAATTTTTCCGGACAAAGTTTAAAAAATCAAGAATTTAGAAACTTGTACACTATGATACTAAAATTTCCGATTTCTCGAATGAAAGCCTCTACACTTTCAAATTTTAGAATTCAAAACCTGTCCTTCTATTTTCCTTCTGTCCTGTGCGATTAAAAATCGTTTCATCACTATCGTGTAAATTACTACTTTTCTTCTTTGCGTCTGAAAATTCCACTTTCCACGCCATCAATACGATTAGAAAATGATATAAAATTAATATTTAATAAATTATTCAACCATAACATCGAAAACTTGAACAAGTGTCTTAATTTCCGAAGATTTGATTGGTTCGAGAAACTGGGATTAAAATGGTACGCAGTACCAGCGGTCTCCAATATGGTTTTCGATTGCGGAGGCTTAGAATTTACGGCGGCCCCGTTCAATGGCTGGTACATGAGCACAGAAATCGGAGCTCGAGATCTCTGTGACACGACTCGTTACAATTTGCTTGAGGTAGGGGACTAAATTAAACATTATCAGAATATTGATAATTTCTGAAATGTATGATCGCGAATTTTTCAGACTTTCGCCACCCACATGGGCTTGGATACTCAAACTCCAACTTCGCTTTGGAAGGACAAAGCAATGATTGAAGCGAATGTTGCGGTACTATACAGCTTCCAAGTGAGAATTATTTTGTGTGTGTGTGTGTGCAGAAAATGAATTTTTTTTCTCATGACAATCACCGCCTTACGTGTAATTTGCTTGATCGGTTAAAGTGAATTGATGTAAACAAGGACGTAGCCAGAAATTGGGGGGGGCGCTAAGGTGATTTTTACTCGAAATTAATTCAACAAATTTAAAGAGTGAAGTTTTATTAGAGAATTCTAAAAATTTCCTAAATTTTCAGAATTTGCAAAAGTGTTTAAAATCTCTGAAAATTTTTGAAATCCTCTAAACTTTGAAATTTATCAAAATAGTCGAAAATCTTAAAGTATATCAAAAATGTTCCAACTAAACAAAAGTTTCCCGAAATTTGAGAAAATTTTAATATTTAAAAAATTTTGAGAATTATGAAAACTGCCTTATTTCTCAAGATTTTCGAAACTTTTTTAAATCTCAGGAATTTCTGAAAATTTTTTGAATCCTGGGAATTGTCAAAATACTAAAAACTTTCTAAATTCTCAAAATTATTGAAAATCTTGAAATGTTACAAATTATCAAGTTTCTCGAAATGTGAAAAATTCGCAAAATTTTCGTAATATCAAAAATTATGAAAATATTTCAAATTTACATAATTTTTGAAACTTTTAAGAATTTATTAAATTTACGAAAATTTTGGAACCCTCGAACTTTTCCAAATTCCTACAACTTCCAAAATCTTCAAAATACTTCAAACTTTCAAAATTCTCCAAATTGTTAAAAATCTTGAAATGTTAAAAATATTCCAAATTATTAAGTGTCTCGAAATCTCAGAAATTCGTAAAATTCTCGCAATTTCAAGAATTATGAAAATACTGTGAATTTCCAGAATTTTCAAAACTTGTTTAAAACTTCGAAATTTCCAAAATTGTTGTAATTCTAAAAATTTTCAAACTTCTAAAAACTTCTAAAATTCTCGGAATTCTCCAAACTCTGAAAATTCCCAAAATTTTTGAAAATCTTGAAATGCTGAAAATGTTCAAAATTATCTACTTTCTCGAAAACTTTGACACTTTTGAAAATCAGTACATATTGTTTCACTATTTTTTTTTCAAAATATACTTTTTGGCAATGTGCTAGATTTGTCGAATTTTCCAGAATTTCGGAGGGGACTTCAGCCCCCTCAGCCCCCTCCCTAGCTACGAGCTTGAATGTAAATAAGTAATTTAATTGTGTAATCAAGAAATAGTCGCTCACCTAATTACACAAATTGGGAAAAGATTTAGATTTATACTGAATTTCCTCGTCTGAAAATACATTACTCGTATCACTCGTCACAAAATACACGTATATCGAAACATTGATTCTCAGATAAAAAATGTGACAATTGTGGACCACCACACAGCATCAGAATCGTTCATGAAACATTTGGAAAATGAGATGCGTTTACGAAACGGTTGCCCCGCGGATTGGGTTTGGATCGTACCACCACTTTCTGGTTCCGTGACTCCTGTATTTCACCAAGAAATGGCGCTTTATCATCTTAAACCTTCCTACGATGCACAGGTAAAATTTTGAAAATTTCAAGAATTCCGAAAACTGCCTTCATTTTCAAGATTTTCGAAACTATTGAATCTCTGAAATTTCTGAAAATTTTTTTCTATTCTGAAAATTGTCAAAATGCTGAAAACTTTCAAAATTCTCTAAATTGTTGAAAATCTTGAAATGTTACGAATTATCAAGTTTCTCGAAATGTGAAGCATTCCTAAAATTTTCGTAATTTCAAGAATTATGAAAATATTGTGAATTTTCAGAATTCTTGTAACATTTACAAATTTCTGAAATTTACCCAAATTTGTCAATTCTCGAATTTTTCTATATTCCAATAACTTCCAAAATCCTCAAAATACTTCAAACGTTGAACATTCTCAAAACTGTCAAAAATCTTGAAATGTTGAAAATATTCCAAACTATTAAGTGCACCGAAATGTTAGGAATTCGTAAAATTCTCGTAATTTCAAGAACTATGAAAATATTATGAATTTCCAGAATTTTTAAAACTTTTTAGATCTTCGAAATTTTCAAAATTGTTTAAATTTTGAAAATTTCAAGACTTCCGAAAACTGCCTTAATTCTCAAGATTTTCGAAACTTGATTGAATCTCTGAAATTTCTGAAAATTGTCAAAATACTGAAAACTTTCAAAATTCTCCAAATTGTTGAAAAACTTGAAATGTTACGAATTATCAAGTTTCTCGAAATGTGAAGAATTCGTAAAATTTTCGTAATTTCAAGAATTATGAAAATACTGTGAATTTTCAGAATTTTCGGAATATTCACAAATCTCTGAAATTTACCCAAATTTTGAAATTCTTGAACTTTTCAAAATTCCAATAACTTCCGAAATCCTCAAAATACTTCAAACTTCCAAAATTTTCAAAATTGTCAAAAATCTTGAAATGTTGAAAATATTCCAAATTATTGAGTTTCTCGAAATGTTAGAAATTCGTAAAATTTTCGTAATTCCAAGAATTTTATGGAAATATTGTGAATCCTTAGAATTTTCAAAACTTTTGCAGAGCTTATAAATTTTCAAAATTGTCGAAATTTTGAAAATTTTCAAACTTCTTATAACTTGTGAAATCCTCGAAATCCCCCAAACTCTGAAAATTCCCAAAATTGTTGAAAATCTTGAAATGTAGAAAATGTTAAAAATTATCAATTTTCTCGAAAACTTTAACACTCGTGAAAATCAGTATTATTTTACTATTTTTTTCTAAATATACTTTTTTGCAACGTGCTAGATTTTTCAAATTCTTCAAAATCTCAGCCCCCTCCCTGGTTACGTACTTGATAATAAATAACAATTTTCAACAGGACCCCGCATGGAAAACGCATGTATGGAAAAAAGGGCGCGATAAGAAATCGACTCTGAAAAAACCGAGGAGAAAATTTCACTTCAAGCAAATTGCTCGGTATTTGTGTTTTTTCCTTCAAAGATAGCAAATGTGACAAGGATTGAAAACAAACGATTGTTTTTTCAGCGCGGTGAAATTCACGTCAAAGCTTTTCGGGCGAGCTTTGTCTCGGAGAATCAAAGCAACAGTGCTATTTGCGACGGAGACCGGAACTTCCCAAATGTATGCCAACAAACTCGGGGAATTGCTAGGTCACGCGTTTCATTCACAAGTAAATGCTATTAATTGTCTATCATTTTTGTTTCATCGATGATAGGGAAGTTGTTATTCTTGAAAGATTTCCGATAAATCGATAATAATACGCACATATGTTACATTGAATTATGTTTCTGTTAGGTTTTGAGTATGGCTGATTACGACATCAGCAACATCGAACATGAAGCCCTTTTAGTGGTGGTAACATCAACGTTCGGAAATGGGGACCCCCCCGAAATGGGCGAAGTTAGACATTTTTTATCGTACAAAAAAATTTGTTTATCATGTCTCAAACTACGTGAAAAAAATATTTTTGCAATCTCTTGTAAGAAATGATGATAGAAAAAATTATCGAGCAAAAGAAATGGTTCCAATAATCTCGACAAAATTATTTATTCCTAGTAACTTGAAAATTTCTGTTCAGGCCTTTGCACAAAATCTCTACGCGATGAAAATGAATGAAACTTTCACAAGCAGTGAAAACAGAATAAGGTAAACTCCCAATCAAAAATATTATGTACTATTTTTTCTCGGAATAATAGTAATATTCATGAGATTGTTAAATAACTCGCATGAGTTTATTATTATATGTCGAAAGGAGATAAAGGAGTTTTGTATTGCCTTGAGCAAGCACGTAGCCAGGGAGGGGGCCCCCTCCAAAATCCTGGAAAATTTGGAAAATCTAGCACCATTCAAAAAATTCAAAAATTTTGAGAATTTTGGAAGTTTGAAGTATTTTGAGGATTTTGGAAGTTATTGGAATTTTGAAAAGTTCGAGAATTTCAAAATTCGGGTAAATTTCAGAGATTTTCAAATGTTCCAAAAATTCTGAAAATTCACAATATTTTCAGAATTCTTGAAATTACGAAAATTTTACGAATTCTTTACACTTCGAGAAACTTGATGATTCGTAACATTTTAAGATTTTCAACAATCTAGAGAATTTCGAGTTTTCAGTATTTTGACAATTTTCAGAAATTTCAGAGATTCGATCAAGTTTCGAAAATCTTGAGAATTAAGGCAGTTTTCTGAATTCTTGAAATTTTCAAAATTTCAACAATTTTGAAAATTTCGAAGCTCTAAAAAAGTTTTGAAAATTCTGGAAATTGACAATATTTTTAGAATTCCTCAAATTACGAGAATTTTACGAATTCCTAACATTTCGGTGCACTTAATAGTTTGGAATATTTTCAACATTTCAAGATTTTTGACAATTTTGAGAATTTTCGAAGTTTGAAGTATTTTGAGGATTTTGGAAGTTATTGGAATTTTGAAAAGTTCGAGAATTTCA
>JAPYZK010009584.1:0-10388 GCA_030522785.1 Platygaster equestris | reverse complement strand
GTTTTGTTCATTATGTAAAATCATTGAAAAATTAATTTCGGAGCGTTTTTAGAACAAAATTTATTGAATTTGCATTCAGTACAATCTTATTTTGCTTATATGCAATCTTTGCTAATTTTATTTTACGTCGTTTTTTGCGAAATTTGCAAAAATTATGTTCTAAAAATTTAAGAATTTTGAATTTCACAGAAATTTTTGTAATTTGGAGTTTTCGGAATTTACAACCATCGGATTTTCTAAGAAATTCAGAATTTTTGAGTTTTTTTGAAAAATTTGGAAATTGTTAGATTTTAGAGATATTCGTAAATTTCAAGTTTTTTTTATGCAAAAATTGCAAGTTTTCCAAAAATTCGAAAATTTGTAGTTCTCTAACAGATTTTCGGATTTGGAATTTTTCTATAAATATGAATATTTTGGGTTTTTCAAAAAATTTAACATTTAGAGTTTTATGAAAACTTTCAAAATTGTGAGTTTTTGGAAACAATCGAAAATTTCGATATCTTTTTATTGTGAAAATTTAATTTTTTCCACAAAAATAAAAAAGTTTCGAACTTTATAAAAAATTTGAGAATTCAAGTTTCTTGAAAGATTCAAATTTTTTGAAAAGTTCAAAAATCTTAAAGTTTTCCGGTAATTTGTAATACTTTTTGTACTTTTAAAATATGAAAATCCTAAGTTTTTCGAAAGATTCAAAAATTGCATGTTTCTATTCTGAATTGGAAAATTGTAATTTTTTCTAAAAATACGAAAATTTTTATTTCTGATAAAGTTACGAGAAATCTAAATTTTTAAGGAATTTACTGAGTTCGAAATTGTTCGAAAGTTATGAATATTTGAGTTCCTCGCAAAATTGAAAAAATATGAGTTTTTCAAAAGGTTTGGAAAGTTCAAGTTTTTAAAAAACATGAGAAATTTGGACTTCTTTGCAAAATTTGTCGTTGCTCAAAAAAAGCGACGCGAAAACGTCGCCCCCAACTGGCTAGTGTCTTAATGGTAACAAACCAAACTCGAACATTCTATAGCGTGTCACTGCAAGAGAGAGCATTACTCCATAATATTGCTCACGATAATTAATTGCATGCTCAGGTAGTGAAACCTTCGAGCACAGAGAAGTTTATCGTCACGACAACGGAAGGCAGCCCCGCTCGCTTGGAAATCAGGCTCTGCTCCGATCCTAAGCCACAACTGGTTGCCTGGGAATGGGGGAGTACCAGGCTTCACGCTGGTTAGATATTCTCTATCGCCTCCTCCATAAACTCTCGCGTTTTCTTTTCTTCGTTCCGTAATTTAACGAGTTTACGATTTGTTTGCTTTTTCCAACGTTTTCGCCGGCGATGTTTTCGCCCGCCGCGACGTTGGTTCAACAAATTTCCATTGCATTCAAAGCGCGCTCGAACGGGGTCTTTCTTTTTCCGATAGATACCCGCGTAATTTGAATGTACACGTCATTTCTCTTGCATAATGGATTTTCAGGGGAAGTGCTGGAATCTCGTTACCGCGCGTTGGACTTGGAGCCCCTTCCTTCGGAAGATTGTTACATAGCTACCCTGGAACTGACAAGCGCCGTCAAAACGGATCAACGGCTCTATCACGTAATCGTGGAAAATGATCGTGGCAGTGATCGACGTGTTCTCCTTTTGAGGGTCACGGAGCCGGGACAAGTAAAGTTTCATCTTATCAGATACGTTATTATCGGAGCGGATGAATGTATGGTCCTGCATTTAGAATGATTTTTTTCTATATTTTTTATCATCGGACGGATGAAAGTTTTTCGAATTTCGATAAATTTTATTATGTATCAAATACATACATGTGTATATTATGTATGTACAATCATGTATACGATACGTATTTAATACAGTAAATTACCGATATAAGCTCTTTATATATAAAGTTTGATATAAGTTTCTCAAATACAATAGAAGTTTAATATGAGTCCTTTAAATACAGTAAAGTATCGATATCAGTCCTTTAAATACGTTTAACTCTCTGTATACTTCTTTGGAACACAGTAAAGTATTAATATAAGTCCTTTAAATACAGTAAAGTATCGCTATAAGTCCTTTATATACAGTCAACTCCCGATATACGTCTCTGAAATACAGTACAGTATTGATATAACTCCTTTAAATACATTCAAAATTCAATGTAGGTCCTTGAAATACAGTAACGTACAGATATAAGTCCTTCAAATACAATAAAATGTCGATGTAAGATCTTTAATTACATACAAAGTTCAATATAAGTCCTTGAAATACATTAAAGTATTGATATAAGTCCTTCAACTACAGTCAAATTTCGATATAGATTATTGAAATACAGTAAAGTATCGATGTAAGCTCTTTGAATACAAATTTCGATAAAGTCATTTTAATACATTCCACTCTCTACATACGTCTTTAAAATACAGTCAAAGTTCGATATATGTCCTTAAAATACAGTCAAAGTTCAATATAGGTCCTTGAAATACAGTCAAGTATCGATATACATCGTTCAAATGCAATTAAATTTCTATATAAGTCCTTTAAATACAGTGAAGTATCGATGTAAGTTCTTTCTTATAACACTGTGCGACAAAATTAAATACAGTACAGTCAATAAAAAAACAGTCCAAGCCTGGTACAATAGGTTTATAGAAAAATGAAGAGGCTGTTGTACTAGGCTTGGACAGTCTCCTTTTCATTGACTGTACTCGAAGTTCCCGAGCAAGGGACTTGACACCCGTGACGACCGTCTTTCCTGGAATCGCCCGCGATCGCGCATAATGAGTTTCCCCCACATTTAAACTCCGCGAAAAAAGCGATTTTTTGCAATTTTTTCAACAAAAAATGGATTGCCTGACCCAAGAAAGTGAATTTTACTTTTCTTTATTCTAAAAAACGGACCAAAATAAAGGAAGTTACAGGAGTTTCTTTTTTTGAAAATTAAATAATTAACAACTTGTAAACAAGAGCTAACTTTAAAAAATGCTTCAGCAGATATGTTTCTGGGGTCATGTGCTATCGATTTTTGCTAGTGAGAGCTCATCAACTTTTTCAAACTTGAATTTTGTCGCACAATGTAATCAGACTGATTACTGACTTACACTACTGACCAACCAATCATTAACGTTCTCTACTGGCTGACTCAATACTAACGTACTCTACTGACTTAATAATAAATCTCGAAAACCGTGTGCAAGATTCATTCCAGTTTCATTAAGTTTGGAAATATCCGATGTTCTTCCCTCTATATCCTTTTGTTTCCGAATACAAAAAAAAGACGTTTATGGAATTCCGCAACATTTCCGCAAGGAAGCAAGGTTATTCACTGCGATTTGTAATTCAATTTCAGATCCCACTCGTTATCGGGGCCGTAGCCGGATTCACAGTGCTTTCAATTCTGATAATGGGCTTCGCGTGCTTTTTACGCTCCGACAGATGTTGCGTTACGAGAAATACCGTACCGGCTCTGCAGCAAGTGCACTGGTAAATACTGTATGAACATTCACCACGCAAATTAATACACGCAAAAATAAACAGCCCGTATTAACTAGCGTCGGATATTATTAACAGGTTTCGATTTCTGATAACGAAATGTATCAAATCTAACGGAATATCTAACATTTTCAATTAAACGTATGAAAAGTTGAATACGCGAAAGCCGAGACCTTCCGGGAATGAAAAAAAACCTCTTTCATTGCAGCACAAAAGCTTCGAACTCGATGATAGAAGACCCGAGATTATCCATCGACACAATGGAACGGGCGAGTCGACAATTCGTGTCGGAAAAGCGACAGAATCAAGTGTTAAAACCGGTACCTTCTCAACAATATCCACACGAGTGCTACCAACCGGAGCCGCAACAACATTACCAAAGGCATCATCATCATCACCACAGTCAGTCGCACGTGCCGCAGTATACGATACAGGTAAGATGGGTTGATTTCGAGTATTGATACGACTGGAGGGTCAAAAGGGGGTGAGTTACTTTTTAATAAGGGGCCGTCCATAAATTACATAACACTGGGGGGGGGGGGGGGGGGGGGGGGGGGGGGGGGGGGGGGGGGGGGGGGGAGGGGGGGGGTGGGGGGGGGGGGGGGAGGGGGGGGAGGGGGGGGGGGGGGGGGGGGGGGGTAAAAAATACCGAAAATTGTGTTACGTAATTTATGGACGACCCCTAAGGCGATTTTCTGACGTGATCGAGGTTTTTTTCTTTTTTTAGTGTTCATATGTGTTTAGTATTTATATTTTTTTTATCAAGTATTTTTTTTTTAGTTTTTTCTGACGAGGTCAAATATTCTTGTTGCAAGAATAATCGAGTTTTTGAGTATTTTAAAGTTTCGGAATCCCGAAGTTTTTGGAAACTCTGAGATTCTACACAATTACGGAATTGAAAATTTGTCACAAATCTGAGTTCTCTCGACTACAATTGCATGTAATTAAAAAAAACAGATAAGATGATTAGCAATTTCGATAATTTGTTAGAAAAATTACGATGTTTATGAAAAACGAGGATACAAGAAAAATTAATCATGTTCCGTGTCATCTTAAGGGAAAGTCGCGTTTATATCATCAATTTCCGAAAGCATTTCATCAAATCCTCTCTAGATCACGCAGATTTCTTGAGTTAAAGGTACGTTGGACACTAATTCATCGCAACTTGAAAGATCTTCTTGGCCTCCCTCTCGATTTTATTTCCAAGAACTTACCTTCAAAGACGTTGCCATGGAAATTATTTCATCTCAACTAATTTGGGTTTTCTCCTCAGAATTGCGATCATGTCTACCTTCATTTAGAATTTTTTGTCATTAATGGATTATTTTTTACTCTTAAAGTGATTAATACATACTATACGAGTTACTTGAAATTTTCGTAAAATGCGGTAACATCTTCCAGGATCCTCTAAATTCAATTTTTAAACCGGTGATAGAGAAATTGTTTCAAAAGTTTTTGATTGAGTCTATAGAAAATGTTCAATACTTTATTAAAGAGTTTTACAAATTTCCCTAACCACATTGCTCTCGAAGGAATTCACGATCTTTTTTTTTTAACAAAAGCGTCAACGATGTTGGCAAATAAGAGAATATTTTAATTTACGTTGGTGAAAACATGTTTTGCATTCGCCTCACAATTAATGCAACGAAAGCACGTCATAATTACTGCACGAGACAAACTTGTTCACGCGCAACAGCTCTTTCAGCGGAAATAAGGTGTTTGACGACGAAAAATAATTAGATTTTTTTTTAACTCCATAAATGCCATAGTGGTTCAAAATTTTTTAATCTGTGTAACGACCCGCATATTTGACACGGTGCTGTTCAAAATTGAGTTCGAGCAGGTCTAAAAAGCACTTTGCACACTTGTCCGGCTATATATTGACTTTATCTACTGGAGCGCTGTTGAACCGTCCATGAAAGACGGAGAACGTAACGATTTTTTGAAAATTTCCATAGTCCGACAAATTTTAGTGAACTTTGCATTCATTTCGAAAATTTTCCAAATTCTCGAAAATTTGTTAAAATTTCTCAAAAGGCACAAAATGATCCAGAAATACAGTTAAAATATGTAATTTTAAAAATTATCAAATAATTCCCAAAATTGACCAAAATTTAATTATTTTTAAATCTAAAAAGACGCACTGGATTATTATCTTTTAAATTTCTTTCCGTGAACTTAAAAAAAAAATATTCAATGCAGAGAAAACTACATGGCAACACTGGAAAAGCAAAATTCACAATCAACTTTTGAACTTCTCTATTCCAATTATTTCGATTTTTCACTGGTAGTTTTTTTTTATACGTGAGGGAAATGAGTCGACATACCAGTAAATTTGGGATATTTTATTTAATTTTTCCGTCGTTTCGGTCGTATATTTTCCATTCCGTATATTTTCTTTTCCAATTTCACAATGACAATACCATTTCATCAACAATTTTGTTCACTTTTTCGATACGCGTCGCAACGGTCTCTTTCTCCGTTATTCAGACAGACCGTTTTTCCGGCTACAAGACACAATAGGATACGAGATTGAAAGACTAAATTAAAAATACATTTACCGTTTCGCTCGCGAGACAAAGAAAATTCCGTATCCGCGCTGGATCACTGGACAGCGATATCGGAGAAAACCACAGCCATATAAAATACAATGTAACGTCTTGATTGGATTTTCCAAAGGAAAGTCTTTCTCCACAAGTTCATTTCTCGGAGTGAACGTTGGGGAGAATCGAAAAAGGGAGAATGTTCAATTGCTATGTACTCGGCCGTTTTATAAAATGAAATTACGTTTTTGTTCGATACTGATTTTGTGTATACACCTGTAGGTTTTAGAGGAGATGAAGTGGAAATGGAAATTCCGAGAATTTTCAGTAATTTGTGAAATTCGAGTGCAGTATTTGATCTTGAATCGAATTTCGGGAGAAAAATAAAAACTGAGTGCGAGTTCCAAACGAAGAACCAATTTTTTAAAATTATTTATAGATTATAATTCTAATCTTAGCGTCAAATTTTCCAGTTTTCAGCGGTTGGGGTAATTTTTTTGATTATTGAAAAAATTTACTTTTGGTAAATGTTTGAAAATTCTGAAGAAGTTTCACATTTTGGCGTAGTGATTTCCTTCGATTTATATAGACATTTTTTCGGTGTAAATGAAAATTTTTAATGTTTTTCTGAATAGTCTCGTCCAATTTCATTAGGCATGGAGTTACTTCAAGTCAAATATTCGAAATTATTATGTGAAGCTCAGAAAGTAGGTTTACGAAATTTGGAATGTCGTGTTTGGGAAAAGTAAAAGTAAAAAGTGAAAGCGTTGATGTAAGCAGCAGAAAGTAAAAATATCAGTATAAATACAGATAGGTTTTCGGGAAGAGATTAGAGTTGAGAACGTCGCAGGCTCGTGTGATCGTTTTTCTGTGCATTTTGAAATAAAATTATACTCAAGTCATTAGTCCTCCGTGTTTTCTTTAACACAAACTTCATGTAAACATCATGTAAACAGTTTACAGAAACTATGTCTAACTTTGTTTACACTGTATTTGCAAACTGTATGAATGACAATTTCTACAACCTACGATCGTGAAAATCACTATAAATGATTCGAAACCACTGTTTTTGTACAGGGAGAACAACTATTTCTGAAACCCGATCGTTTGGCAACGCTGAAGCAACCGCACTGCAAAATCGACAAACCGCCCCAGTACACCACATTCAAACCAAGTTCGAACTAAAAACTCGCTTCGGAACTTTTGGAAATATTTTTACAAAACTGTTGTAGTTTTTATCCTTAGTGCGTTACATTCGATATACATATGTACATGAACTTACGTAAAGGACTGACGAGAGACTCATCTTTTTTTTCGAAGTTGAAAATTTTCTCCACCAAAATGACTGATACCAAACCAATAGACATAAAAATTAGCGAATAATTAGAATACGATAGTTCTGCGATTCCTCCAATGCTTGCAAACGTTCAGTTCCTAAAGCTATGAACAAGTCATAGATTCGTATTATCGTCGTTTTTTGAGTGGTAACGTACGCCGGATTTACGAAGATTTACAAAGTTTTCGACCATATCAGTTTTTTGCTACGTCTTTTGTAAAGAAGATCGATATCTTTGAATAACACTATCAACAGTGAAATATCAGTATTTCTTAGCACTGCCAAATATAGAATAACTCGGATAATGCAATACAAGGAACACTTTTCTAGAGTAGAATAATTATTTCGAACATCGATGTTGATCGTTATTCCGTCTCTCGTTAGTTAAGTCCAGGATTGTGGGTCTGGGTGAAATAAAGAAACATTTGGAGCCTACGATAATGAAAAAATTTTTTCATCGCACATGCATGTTTTTCGCGTCATTATATACCTGTGGAGCGGTCCTAAAATTCCGTTTTTCGAGCGATCTCTTCGAAAAAGTCCAATAAGTCCAACTTCTTCCCCTTAGTGCGAAATCCACTACTATTTTATGTACATTTAAACTTCACGTAAGAAGTGTATGTTAACATTTGTTCACGAAAATATTGTGTAAACATCGTGCAAACGTTTTACGTAAATTTTGTATGTAACACTTTTTACACTTGTTTGAGTGTAAATATGTCCGCTAATAGGGTAGGCTCTGAATTTGTAACCCCTGATTCGATCGAGACTCACAATTCTAGTTATAATGACTGTTGATCGATGAATAGCTCAAATTCGACTCAGTCGACATTTACGATAATTGGCAATTAATTGCAATATCGAGCAATCGGAATTTGTATCATTGTATTCTACTGATAAACTAATAGTGGTAAGAATGGCCAAAGTATCTTAGCCCGTGATATATTCAAACGATCGTTTAATAGATGATCGTCTTCAGACGACTTCACTTGATTTTTACGGGAGATGGTCATACGAAATACAGATTGCATGTATGTAATTGATTTTTAATTACACTGGATTGTTATCGATTACCAGTAGTGTAATTAAGTAATCGGTCATTCGTAATCTCGAAAATCTCCGATTTTTTACACGTCGTAGTGATTCGCGAAATCCTGCATATTAGAGACGAGTTTTACGATATTCTTGCGTTAATTAAGCTCATTAGAGCTGACTTAAAAGCTTAGTAGTCGACCGAACTGCGAGAAAAGACTTGACGCGATTAATTTTTACAAAGTAATTACAAGTATCGATCGGTTGCTGTTAAAAGACCTTTAATGAAATATCTGAAGAACGTTTGAAAGGGAGAAAGGTTCTCTTTTTTCTTAGTAAAACTACGCTTTTATAAAGTTACGCTTGGAAGTCGTCCTTTTATCTGATCTGGAGTGGATCGAACGTTTGAGGGTTTTAAAATCAAAACGGGATGACCTACATTCGGAATGGAAAAATATTGCCATTTTGACAAATTTTGATAAAGTGTTCAGGTTATAATGGTTTTTAGTTGCAACTATTATTAAATATTTCTACTATTTGCGGAATAATCTGCAGAAATGAATTCTGCACTTTCGCAAAAATTATAATAAGACTTGTAATTATCAAAATCGTACGTAAATAGTCGATTTTACGTCGCGGAAAATCAAAACTGAAAAAATTAATAAGGTGCAAAATCGTTTCGGAAACTTTCTTTATATTTTCCGAACATCGTCAGACGTGTCAAATGCAAAATCGATTGTTGACACCGAATACATTTCTTATAACTTAACTCCAATTTCTTACGAATATTTTCATTTGTACAACACGAAAACAAAGAAAGTCATAAAAATGTACATAATGAACATTAAATCAAAATACTATAAACAATTGTAACCGTAATTACAATATTATGTGTATAAAGAAAAAATGTAAATAGACGTTCTACGTGATATAAAGTCGGAATCAAAATTAGCGCTAAAAAATTCTAACCCTAAAATTGAAAATTGTTATAATATAAAATGATGTGACGTATTTGAAGAATGACGGTCCGTGAGGTTGGTCGCGCTGATATTAGGTAGTTTTTGGTCATACGGTTTATTTCCATCGAAAAATCAAGATTTTGTCGCAGCACGTGATTTTATATTGAAGTTCAATCGACTGCGTTTTGAAATATGTACATTAAATAAAATAATTGAGACGATTTAGATCAATTTTTTCAGGAAAAACTAAAATCAGCCCTTTTGTCTGCATCTACAACTGTAATGTACGGTACGATAGTGAAGTTATCAAAAAAGGAATATAACACCATTAAACGCAGTGTCAGTGTTTTTATTTCAACCTTTTTACTCTAATCTTTTTGTACTGAAGTTGAATTGGTTATGGATTTTGATAATTATTTTTAATCGACCCACGAAAAAATGTCAAACAGTTATTCAACCTTTGAATTCTCAAACATGAATATCAGGTTTTTGCGATTTAAATTATCGTTTCTTGGATTCAATTTTTCGAATATTCTGATCACTGAAAAATCATCAACATTATAAGACATACAGAAGAGTAAGTAAATCAGTTTTTTAATTATTTGAAATTTTTTAGTTCTCTTATGATCATTTTGTTATGGATGTCTGTAGTCGGGAAATATTTTCGGAAAATAATACATTAGTAGTTCTTTTATGTAATTATTTTATTAGAACCAACGTTATAAAAGTAGAAAAATACAAGTGAAATATGAAAATTGTTTACGCATTCATTTTGCATAGTCACAGTAACAATAATATCATAATTTTCTGCTTCATCTGAGATAACTTTATGCTGCATCAATGTACGCCTGCATAGCCATATTTTCGACTACTACACCAAGTCCTTTTAGCAAATGCGGATAAGACATAACAAGCGTTTGATAACTTTTGGATGTGATAATTCGACTCATGTTTTTAGATATGACCTTAATCGCTTTTTCTTTCGCTTCAACATTTCCTAAAATATCAGCAAGAATCAAACCAGAAACAGCATTTTCTTCAT
>JAPYZK010009578.1:0-10331 GCA_030522785.1 Platygaster equestris | reverse complement strand
TGAAAATTTGAAATATTTTCATAATTCTTGATATTAAAAAAATTTCACGAATTATTCACATTTCGAGGAACTTGATAATTTGGAACACTTCAAGATCTTTGCTAATTTAGAGAATTTCGAAATTCTAAAGTATTCTGATAATTTTCAGAATTCCGAAAATTTTCAGAATTTCAACAATTTGGAAAATTTCGAAAATTTGAAAAAGCTTTCGAAATTCTGGAAATGCACAATATTTTTATAATTCTCAAAATTACGAGAATTTGACGAATTTCTGACATTTCAAGACACTCAATAATTTGAAATATTTTCAACATTCCAAGATTTTTAACAATTTTGAGAATTTTCAAAGTTTGAAGTATTTTGACGATTTTGGAAGTTATTGGAATTTTGAAAAGTGCGTGAATTCCAATATTTTTGTTAATTTTGGAGATTTGTAAAAGTTTCGGAAATTCTGAAAATTTAAAATATTTTCATAATTCTTGATATTACACAAATTTTACGAATTATCCACATTCAGCGGAACTTGATAATTATTAACATTCCAAGATCTTCAATAATTTAGAGAATTTTGTAAGTTTTTAGTATTTTGACAATATTCAAAATTCCAAACATTTTTCAGAAATATCAAAGATTCAAAAAAGTTTTGGAAATCTCGAGAATTACGGCAGTTTTCATAATACTCAAAATTTTGAAAATTTCACACATTTCTAAAATTTCGGGAAACTTTTGTCTACTTAGAATATTTTTAATATACTTCAATATTTTCGACTATTTAGATGAATTTCAAAGTTGAGAGGATTTTAAAAAATTTCAGAGATTTCGAACACTTCTGAAAATTCTGAAAATTAAAGAAATTTTCATAATTCTCTAACAAAACTGTACTTTCCAAATTTTTTGAAATAATTTCGAGTGAAAATCACCTAACCCCCCCCCCCCCCCCCCCCCCCCCCCCCCCCCTAACGAAATTCCTGGTTACGTCCTTATTCGAATCCCTCTTTATCATTCTCAATTTCCCTATAAAACCAGATCATGTTTAACTAAAACATCATTATCCCTCTTTACAACATGTGAACGAGTAAATTAAGGAAGCGATAAGACAAGGACACGGGAGATTAGGGGAAAGGGTGGCGAATGGGCAGACGCCGTAAGTATTCCACGTCCATGGCGTTTGGGGTATGAAAGCACGTAGGACCGTATTTTTCTGGCCGAATGCGCCTCGTTCTTTAACGCAGTCAGGTTTATAGAAGAACTTGTCGTTATGTTGGTAGTCGACAAGTTCAAGAATTTCGTGTGTACGTAAGGGCGCGGGCGTGTTTGCGTGTAGGGGCGCAAACGCCGCACCTCCCGAGTACTGCAAGTTTCATGCCAAGTGGAAAATGCTCGCCGAGTAACTACTCTACGCCGGGGCGAGCCGAAAAATGGCCCGATCTTGCGGGAAAATCGAAGGGAAGAGGGTTTTCATAGGTTGGGGGGCGTGGGAAAACGAACGAGTCTTGTCGGGGATGATTTTTCCGAAAAGCGTAGGGTTTTCTTCGATCCACGAAAAATATTCCGTCCATCAAAGATTTCATTGGAAAATCATTAAGTTCATTACAAAAATTCACCGTTTTTCATCCTTTTTGAATCACTTTACAACTTGGAATTTTGAGTTTCATACTTTTTATGTGGGAAGTTTTGAATTTTATTTCTTTCAGCAATGTTCGTACTCACACTGGCACTCACCGAAATTTTTGAACTGTTGACCCCAAAATTTCTGAGATCTGAGACTGATCAAATTCGTGGTAGTTTCAACATATTGCGAATGTTTGAATTTTAACATTAAAGTTCTTCAGATTTATTGGTTTTAGAACACAATGTAGATTGAATTTGATTTGAAAATTTTGGAAGTCGAGTCTGTTTCATTTCTTTTTAACTACTTCAAACAGACATTGAAATGGGAAGTTCAGTAACTAGTCGAAAATTGCGATAAATTCAAATGTGTTATCATAGATAATTCATACAATTAGAGTATATGAAATGCTCACTCTATCCGTGCACACAAAAGTCGATTTGGTACAGCCAAATAAACGTTTGGTAACAATAGAAGACAAGAAATTCTTTATTTGACTGTACCAAATTTTGGTTAGCTGTACCGAATTTGACTTGAGCTAAGATGAATTTTTGTTTCCGTGCATATACTCAAACAAACAATCATTTTAACTCAAGTCAAATTTGGTACAGCTAACCAAAGTTCGGTACAGTCGAATGAAAAATTTCTTGCGTCCTATTTTTACCAAACGTTTATTTGGCTGTACCAAATCGACTTTTCTGTGTGTGATGATTTCCGTGCGTATAATTTTTACTCAGTATTCAAACTCAAGAATCATGATAAGCACCGGAACAGTAAGGCACGTGCGTAAGACATTTAACGACTCTCAAAACAGATACTTTTTCAGAGGTATCGGAAATTGAATCTTGATCCAAGTCGTTAGAGGGTGCAAGGAAGCGAACTTGAAATAACAATTAAGTTTGACAGGATCGATAATTCAATATTTAACTGTGTTTTTAGCGAACCTAATTTGGAATGTGATGATCAGTTTCTATGAATAATCAGTTTCTATGAATTTGAAATAAAATTACCGCTTCATTAAACTTTGCGAGACAATAAGTCATGTGTTCAAAACGTCGATATTTTCCTAAGTTTTCGAATTCTTATGAAATTTGCATTTATGTCCATAAATACTTATTACTCATGACTCAATGCTCATAAGAATCGGACAATTTTGGAAGTAGGTAATGCATGAGTTCGTCATTCGTTCGCCCGTCTGACAAATTTTACCCAAGGGCGGATACAGGTTTTCATTGGGAGGGGGAGGGGGGAAAATTTTTTATTGACAACGATAATAATTTTAGATTTTTTTTTAAGATTCTGAAATTTCACAAATTTGACCATTATTTAGAAAAATTCTGAGAATTTTAAAAATTACAAATTTTTCATAAAATTAAGGATAATTATTATACTTTGAAGAATGGTCACAATTTTTTCGATATTCGGAATTTTGAAAAGTTAATAGTTCAAAAATTTTGAAAGTTTTTCAAATTTTTAATACTTTCGAATTCTAAAAACTGTAAGAATTCTGTAAAAATTCTAAAAAATTTGAAGATTCCAAAATTTTCCCAGAAGTCTGAGTTTTTTGCAAAAAAATGATAATGTTTGAAATTTTTAAAATTATAAAAATTTTTGAAATTTCAAGAATGTTAAGATGTTTGATAATTTTAAGAATACTTCTAATCTTCGAATTTTTTGTTGATTTCGAAAGAAATTACAAAAATGTCGCTAATTTTCAAAATATTTGTTAATTCCAAAAGTTTTCAAAATTTCATAAATTTGAGTAATTTTACGAATTTTCAATATTTTCGAATTCTAAAAACTGTAATAATTCTATAAAAATTGTAATAAATTTGAACATTTCAAAATTTTCTCAAAATTCTGAGTTTTTTGCAAAAAAAAAAAATAATTTTCAAAATTTCTAAAATTATAAACATTTTGGAAATTTCAATAATGTAAAAATCTTTTATAATTTTAAGAATTCTGCAAATTTTTGAATTTTTTGTTAATTTCAAAAGAAATTCGTAAAATTTCGTAAATTTTCAAAATTTTTGTCAATTGCGAAAGTTTTGAAAATTTGATATATTTAAGTAATTCTACAAATTTTCGATACTTTCAAATTCTAAAAATTGTAATGATTCTGTAAAAATTCTAAAAAATTCGAAGATTCCAAATTTTTCACCGAATTCTGAGTTTTCGAAAAAAAAAAAATTATTTTCAAAATTTCTAAAATTATAAAAATTTTTAAAATTCCAAGAATGTTGAAATGTTTCATGTTTTTCAGAATTCTGCTAATTTTCGAATTTTTTGTTGATTTCGAAAGAATTTACAAAAATTTCGCTAATTTTCAAACTATTTGTTAATTCCGAAAGTTTCCAAAATTTCATAAATTTGAGTAATTTTACAAATTTCGAATATTTTCAAATTCTAAAAACTGTAATAATTCTGTAAAAATTCTGAAAAATTTGAAAATTCCAAATTTTTCAACGAATTCTGAGTTTTTTGTAAAAAATAATAATTTCTAAAATTTCTAAAATTACAAAAATTTTGGAAATTTCAAGAATGTCAAAATGTTTCATAATTTTGATAATTCTGCTAATTTTCGAATTTTTTGTCGATTTCGAAAGAAATTACAAAAATTTCGCCAATTTTCGAAATTTTCGTTAATTTTGAAAGTTTTCAAAATGTCATAAATTTAAGTAATTTCACAAATTTTTTTATGATTACGAAAAAAATTTTTTTCATCACAAATTGTTATTCATAAATAATTATTCAATTTGTTTCCGTATATTAATACTTAATATGATCTTGAAGAAAAGGATAAAACGACAATTTTAAATATTATTATCGTAATAATACTAATTATGATCATAATGACATTCATCTGACACATAGTTTTTTTGAGAAATGGCAAAAATATGAGGGGGGCGATCGCTCCTTCGCCCCCCATCCCCCCCCCTCCTCCCCCCTTATATCCGCCACTGATTTTACCACGATGTTCGAACAGCATTGAAACGCTGTCACTTCACGCTTATCATGCTTATCACGTAGCTCTGACGTTTTAATGAACAAGTTCGTAAGGTGTCACATGGCTCCACAGAATCTCACGTCAATTTTTTGTTTTTCAAGTTTATCACGCGAGTAGGGGACACAGTTTGACGTAACTCGCTCCAATACACAGTTCTACTACCATATAAAATCATTCCAGATTACAATTTCTACAAACTGAAAGGAATTATTTCAAGTTTCGAAAACTTCACGAAATTGCATCTCCTGTTTTCGCAAAAATACCTTGTACAGTTCGTCTTCCAAATTTTTTAACGTTGGAAAAATACTTTTCGAGGATTTTCCTAAAATTATTTCAAACGTTCATTGTCAACAAATTATTGTAACAAACGAAAATTCAGAATAGTATATTTGAATATGCAACAATATTCCGATTATATTGAAATGTATAATTTCCATTAGAAGATAATTTTTCCCCTGATAAACCACGAAGTTTCGCCATGGCAATCAAGTATCACTTTCCCCCCAATTACCCGATTTTCCCCTTCACAAAACACTGTACATCACACTAACTACGAAAAATGCCAACCTTTGTTCCAAACTCAAAGCCCCAATCGCAAAAAGCACAGTAAAAAAAAAAACAATTATTTAAATGAAGCCCGCATACGATATAAACGCTCGGCTTGTCACGCCCCATGCGCTTGCGACGACGCTCTCTCGTCCGCACAAATGAGACATTTGGACGTCTCAAAAATATCAAGCGCACATGGAAGCTTTGACAACATGCGCTATCAACGTATTTCAACGTTCCAGTTAACAACGCCATTTTTTGCCAACTTGCCAACCGACAAAAATGGCCGAAAACCGAGGAAAAACTACCTTTGTTTCCCTACAAAAGGGGTATAACATACGTCGTTATCGATAAGGACTACTTTTCCTGCTTGGTTTATTTCTTTGGATATATTTGGAATTGAGGAGTTATCTGCGATGGTATAGAAATTTCGTACAATGTTCGGCCTAGTTTTTTGGTGGAGAAAGAGCAGATTAGAGGGGAAAAGGATGATTGAACGTTGGGACGGAAGAAGTGTTTTTTTTGTCAATAAAGAAAAAAATCGACCCCAAATTCTGTTACAACTGTTCCAAAAAAATGTCAAATGATTGAACGTCATTTCGTAACACACACTAAAATTCAATGAAATAGCACGATTAATCGCTTCCGATCGCGTAAAAATGCCCAAACTTGCAAAACACGATATTTGAACCCCCACCGGAAACGCCAGCATCAATATTAATAAGCTCCTTTTCTCGTGACGTGCACGGCGATGCATATCACAGCAGCATTACGTAAAACCGTCACTTGAACGAAACGCGAAATTTTTTCGAATCGGAATTTGAATGGCCTGTTCGAGTTCTACTTGTGTCAGCGTCTGCATTCTTGTCTCTTTTCAAACCGCGCTCCCATATCTACCACTTCGCGTAATATTCCGTAGATGTGAATATATTAGACTCTCTACTGAATGTACTGATTGTTCTGTCCTCTCGTGGAGATTTGCGATGGATAAAGGCACTTTCGATGCTACTTCTCCAGTCGCTATTGATTGTTTTTTTCATCCTCGTTGGCGATATTGCTTGTTATTGAATGGTTTACGAGTGTAGGATTCGAGAAAAACATTTGATCACTTCAAATTGAACTTTAAATTGGAAAGTTTTTGGATTAAAAAACTCAAGCTCAGAATTTACGTAATCGTTGAAATCAGGGGTGGATGCAGAAAAAATTTTCGGGGGGGGAGGGGGTTCGAAAAAAATATTTCTTAATTTTTGAAATTCCTGGAATTTGTGAAATTTTTGTAATTTTTGCGATTTTGAGAATTTTAGAAATTCTCGTCATTTTCGAAATTTCTGAGATGTGTAATATTCTCGTAATTTTAGAAATTTCCAAATTTTCGAAATTTTTACAATTTTCGTAAATTTTCGGATTTTTTGGAACACTCGAACCTTTGAATGTATACGAAATTTTTTTTAATCTGAAAGTTTGAGAAATTTTCTGAATTTTCAAAAATTTTCTTGTTGACATATTTCGACTTTACAAAATTTTACGAATTCTCGAAATCTTCAAAATGCACCGATTTTTCAGGTTTATTAGATTCTATAAGGAATTAGAAAGTTTTAGAAATTTCAATGATTTCTGAGATCTTGGAAATTCTCGAAATTTTTGTAATTTAAACAATTTCCAAAATTACTATAATTTCTGAAATCACTGAAATCGTTGGAATTTTTGAATTCTCAATTTTTGACATATTCGCAAGTTTTCTGGAATTTCAAAAGTTTGATAATTCTTCCAGACTTCCGTAATCTTCAAAATTTTCAATATTTACGGTTTTTTCGAGTTACTTGAACATTTGAAAATTAGTAAAATTTCTAAAATTATAAAAAATTCAAAAACTCGAAATCTTTCAAAATTTCATAATTTTTAAAACTTTCAGACTGTTCACAATTTTCACAATTTTGTAAAAAATTGTAATTTTGACATTTCTAATTCTCTAAATTGACGTATAATTTTACACGAATTCGGAAGTTCGAAATATTGAATCTCTAATATTTTAAAGGCCACATTTTTTTCACTCCTAAATTTCCAATCATTTTACTCACAAAAAGAATCAATCTTCTTCAAATTTCGGGAGAGAATTCAACCCCTAACCCCCCCCCCGAGGGGTTTCCACCCCTACCCCCCCCCCCCCCCGTTCGCCACTGGTTAAAATATATAATAATTTCAGACACTCAAATAAAAAAAACTTCGACTTAGACAATGTCTATTTCGAAACAGAAAAATGAAATAAGGCATTTACGTTTTAATCTGGAAATTTAAATCTGAAGTATTTTGAATACTGATACATTAAATTACAAAAATTCAAGTTCAGAAATGAAAGAATTCGTTACAATCTAATTTATGAAACTTTCAAATATTTCAGAATTTCTATACATATTCTATACATATATATTCTATACACATATATACATATTCTATACATACATATTATATTCTATACATATACTCAATATTTCTAGAAATCATTAAAAACGCCTGTAAATTATTAGTGAAGGATAATAAAGTCATTGACAAGCACAAGACAAATTTAAAAAAAAATGGATTAATCAAAAACTTGTTAAATTCAAGACATGTTCAAAAATTTCTTATAAACTGACTATGGAAAAACTTTTGAGCGTGACTCAATATCATCTGCAAACTGACAAATTCACAACAAAATATTCGAATATCCATAATAATCACGAAAAGTCCAAAACACCCTTCAAAAACTAGTATCAACCACCCCAATATGGAAACTGTAAAGATAGAAAAGAAGGAACAACAATTGAAGGGAGCGAGAGCGAGAAAGAGAATAAACAATACGCGTGGAGTTATCTGTAATGGAATAAGTTGGCAACAATGGCACATTGTTGCCGGGATGGTCGCTTCGTCGTGTTGACGGACATTATCGCCGGAGGTTGCGCTTCCGTAATACCGCACTCTCCACGTCACAAGACGTCACGCTTGCGAATGTATTCCACGTTTACTCGTAAATAGGCTTTCATTCAAATTCGCAAATGCCTATCGAACTATTTGCATCGCCAATGGAAATGGATCTAACTATAACATCGCACTTGCGCCTTCACCAACATCGCCGAAGAATGAACAGATGAAAATTTTACGAAAAATCGAGCCTATCAGTGATGAAATCAGTATTTCGTTCAGAGTAATTTCTATCCACTCATCAAAACTAAGCTCCTCAAAAAAAGGTGAAATACCTTCAGACAATTGATAAAAAATTCCAGAAGTGTTTTATTCACGGAAGAATTTCAAGTATTTTTCGAATTTTCCCTGCAGAAACTATGTGGACTACTTGACATTAAATATCTACATAAATTATGGGGATTTGAAGAAAATTTTCAGGACTTCTAAAATTTTTTTCGAAATTCCTATCACGTATTCAAATCCACTATTCGTCAATCAATAATCCCATCGAGGATAAATCTTGAATCGATGAAAAACGAAACCGAAAATTTCACCGAAAGCTCAGGAATCACTCGCCAGATTTTCCCTCCACCTCACCCCCAGGAACCCATGCAAATAAGCTCCCAAAGACCCCACAAAAGATTCCTCGTTCACCACTGTAACACCTCCGACAACGTGAATCTAATCTGCAGCCTCTTCAGATTCTGTAGCACTTAATCCTCTCTTAAATACCAGCAAGCTCGTAAGACAATCCCACAAACACCTCGACAAAGCTCCAGCAAATTTCCATACAAGATCCGAATCAAACTCCCACGACCCAATTTCCCTCCACAATGTAACAAATCACGCTCTAGATCCGGAAAAACCCTCCGAAGAGTTTTCGAGGAAAATCAAGATTCACCGCAAGTGCATTAAAAGAGTGTTGCTCAAGTGAGACTAAAAAATGCACGGGCGAGTAATGGTGGAACAAAGTGCGATATGCAACAATAGGATCTCCAGCAAAACGGATTATGGACAAGTTGAAAGTATTATAATCACGATGCATTCGAGTATGCGGAGATAAAAGTATCCTTCAGTGGAAGATAAAATGAAGTGAGAAAAAGAGGGATGATTTGGGGTAGAGAAAAAAAGGACAGATGGAAAGGGGTGGAAGAAGACAGAAGTTTGTTGGCGGGGTGGGAAAGAGGAGTGTGTAAGTGCTCCACCTGTGGAGATGAGAGATGAAAGGCGCAATGTGCTCGAGGACATGGATACATTTTCCCCTAAAGACGGTGAAAATAATGAAAAAAATGGTGAAAGAAGAGAGACAGCTCGTGATAACGGGCGGCCAAAAGCCAGTGGAAAATGAAGGTGTGGAAGTAGGGGGAGTAATGGCTAATTATTTTCGTGGTAGTTTTACAGGGTTTCGACAATGGAGGATCTTTTTGTGGATTCGTATGTTTTTCATGAGTTCGATTGACACAGACGGGGAGACATTTTTTATCTGTCAAAATATCAAAAGGAATTCGAATTTTTTAGCCCTATTCACCCAAATAGAAACCTTTATTCTTATGCACGTGAAACCGCGAAAAGCTCTGTTCCGAGACTCCATGGTGGTTTTCGTGGTGATTTTCAGTCTTTCGGTCGGCGAAAAAAAATTGGGGAACGGGAGATTATGACTGGGAAACTGAGGGAGGACGCGTTAAAGTTAGAGTGCATCGAAGGGAAGGAGCGGAATTAAGCATTTCGCCTGAAGACACTTCAAGTCACTTCAGCAACATCCCCTAGGTACGACAAGGATTAAAATCTGCCCGCCGTTCGTCGCTCGTCTAACCACCCTTTCCCTGCTGATTTTCAACAGACGATTCGGAATGTCTTACATGCTTTTTTCTCTTTATCGCACTTCAAAAAATTTTCGTTCACTTACACCGAGGAAAGAAAGGTCCTCTGAAAGCATAAAAGTGCTCCAGGCCTTCAAAGTGAATTTCAGGGCAATTTACGCACATTTTTGAAGAATTTTCGGAATTTCTCGGAAAATCTTGGGAAGCAGAGAAAAAATATCACATTTATTGACGTAAGTTGTTCAAGTACAGACTTTCATGGGATTTTCGGTTAATTTTTCGCAGAATTATCGAATTCATTCTAAACAAACACATGCCAGCCTGAAGTTGGCTGATGTGATATGATAGGAAATGCGCGCGCATCCTGAAAAAAGTGCGCGCAGTTTGAATGTGCTATGATGCCTGA